>JBBMOE010000030.1:3607632-3737770 GCA_037975065.1 Chaetodon trifasciatus
CACACACACACACACACACACACCCGCCCTCTTTCTCCCCTCTTAACGGTTCCCCCGGTAACAGTGCGCACCTGCTGCCGCCGCCGCTGCTTCACTTGCTGGGAAAATAATGGACGGACGAAAAATGGAATATTTTCCGTGCTGTTTTTCAAAAATCTCTAAAATCTCCTGATCCGGTTTATTCGACCCCACAGCCGAGTTCGTACTACTTGTGTCTGGATGCTCCTGGATATTTTCCGTCGGATTATTAACGATTAACGCACGTGAAGATAAAGTGAGTACCTTGTGGTAACAGCAGACGAACAAATTCATCTGAGTATTTCCTTCTAACTTTTCATCTGAACATAATGTTTCCATAGCATTTCTTATTCCATTTTTCACTTGGAGAACAGAGAGGAAAGTTAGACATGATCTTGAGATTTATGGCCGAGAAGAAGCAGGAAGAGGACAGGGAGGAAGCTGTCTCATCCACAGACAGTCCTGAAGCTGCTTCAGCTGTCTGTCTGGCTTCAGCTGGGCAGCTCTTGGGCTGCAGGGACAACTGGTTTGAGGGAGAAGGGAGGAGGAGAGGAAGGAAGTGAGATAAGGAAGGTGGTGAGGTGTCATAGATTAGGTAATGGACTGCTATATGTAAAGAACCTTCAACCATCTTTATTACTATCCTGTGCATACAGATAGGAAAGCCTTAAATAAGCTTACCTGTTACAGGTGGTCACCAAGTGAGTTGTTTTGTGCCAGCAGAGAGAAAACGCTAACTGCTAAGGTAGCTAACACTGAGCAATGTTCATGCTTCCACATTTTGCAGTCTCAAGTGAAAAGTATGAGATGGTAAGATAACCTGTGTTTTGTTTTTTTATTGTCTTCATTAAGTTAAGAGGGGGGGTACCATCCTCCCCCCTATAAAACCCCAGTGCGTGAGTAGCACATCGTCCTTTGAAACTCATGAACAGTCCCCAGTTCCAGCTGGGCTAGTGGGTAGAGTCACATCGCGGTAGCTACTACATGCTCACACTATTGGTTAAAACCTGAGGCGAGGGATGAGATGTACTCCCAGCTGGGCCCAAACAATGAAGTCTGAACCCTACCAACAGTAGAGCATAGACAGCAGCCCACCAGCAGAGCACTGCCCCCCTGAGGGTCCCTAAGTCCGACCACTGTGGTATGCAGACAGGCGCTCCTCTTTCTCAGTTTGCATAGGAAGAGAAGAAAGCTCACAGCCCAATAACCAATGATCACCTTCGGCCAAATAGATGGATTCAGATGTAGTGATTCCTTGTCATCACTGAGAGACAAGAGGAGTGCACTGACAGGTCTGTCTCGTCCTGTGGCTCAAACAGCGGCCCTGCGAGGCCATCCAGGACTGTCTGGAGTTCCCATGGTGGAGCAAAGTATTGAGTAGGAGACCCCAGCCTGTGGACCGCCATGCAGGAGGTGCTTTTGCCTTGGCAGAATGGAGATGGCTATCAGCCCAGGTCAGGGTGGAGACCACCAACTTATGTATGGCAGGGGATCTGACACCCCCCTGCCTGCTGAGTTAAGCCACCACTGTGGTGTTGTGTGACCTCACCATGATGTGCTTTCCACTCCATTTTGAGTACTGGTCTGTGAGAGGCAGAGTGATGAGATCAAAAGATATCACCTTCCTGTTGAGTGTCTCACTTGGAAAGCCGCTTGACAGCTGTCGTGATCCACTCATCACATCCCTCTGGAGCTGCCCGGTCGGGGGGGAGAGCCAGAGCACGGCTCCCATCCTCACCATTGTCAGCGAAGAAGACGCTCTACCAACAAGACATGCAGAGTGAAAATACACACTCCAGTAGGGTTAGTGTTAGTTTGTCTGGAAAGCAGCCCAGCAGCATCATAACTGAACAGGAACTGAGTGCGACTCTCACCTCCAACAAAGCAAGCACCCAAAATGGAGGTGGTTGAGCAGCAAGTACTAACCGAGCTAACAGTACTAAGCAGGGGTAATGGTTCAGCCTGGAGCAGCTTAGTCACCTGAGAGCACAGAGACGGGTGCTACACTTCTCGGACAACAGAACCACCACTGTGGGCCGGGACAGCACCGATGGAACCACAGAATGAGTGGCACCACTTGGGCTTGGCCTGGGCTGGGCAGAGTGGCAGCAACTAGCTAACCATTGGGATTAGCATGAAGTGCCTGCAGAAGAGGCTGAGGACGCGCAGCCAGAACACACCACCTTCCCCTTATAACTTCCCCTGGGGAGGGAGGTAACGTTAGGGACAAATCCGGGTCAACAGTGCTAACACCTATGGCAACATAGCTAAAATCTGAGTGGACAAAGCAACCAATGCTAACCGCTGAACCAATCTTCGAGCCAGAGTGTGTAGTGTCTGAGAAGAAACACTGTAAAAGTTTTTTATTAAAAAGAATAAGGCTGATGACGCGGTTGCTGTCCCTTTCTGGAGACAGTGGAGTAAATGTGCCCCACACCCCTGCTGTGGCCAGCTTTGCAGCAGGGAGGCGTGGGCAGCTGAGCAGGTCTGGGCTGGGTAGGGACATCCACTGCTATGCTGTTGGTGTCGCTGCTGTTATGGCGAGGAGGTTGTTACTGGGGATGAAGAAGAGAGGCCACCTTTTCCGACAACTTCTGCATTGCCTCCAGCTGCTCAACCGTTGCCTGACTGTCTGGGTGACAACTGACCGAGTTGGAAAGAGGTGCGGGAGGCAGGCATTATCTAAACCTCCCTGATCTCTGTAGGTGACAGCTCTGCCCTCTGGTGGGTGAGATGGTCCAAAGACCCCGCCAAAAAAGCCCTGTTGTTAGTAAGGGCCACCTCCTGAGCAGTGCCGGTGTTACAGAGGTCGAAAAGGCTGGCCGTTTTGGGAACAAAGACAGTAGAGTGAGGTTTCCCACATGAGAGCTGTGGTAAGAGCCTGAGCTCAGGTCTTTTGGTGACTATGGCTGCGCTGAGAGTCTTTACACTGTTTTGGTGGCATTAATGGGCATGTTGATTCTGGCTAGTTCATTGTACTCAAAGGGCCACACAGGTTGTTAAAAATAGGACATTTCCAATTTTTTTCATCTTTCTGAAACACATAGACTTACATCTGTCATTGCTCTCACGTAGAGCGCTCGTCTACTTATCTGAAGGTTGGCGGTTCGATCCCTGGCCTCGGCAGTCTACATGTCAAAGTATCCTGGGGCAAGATACTGAGCCCCAAATTGCTCCCGATGCTGTGCCGTCATAGCGTGCAAATGGCTAAAAAGCTTATAATGAGCAGGTGGCCTGGTCACCATCATGTGAATGGGTCAGTGCAGTTTGTGTTAAAAGCGCTTTGAGTGGTTGTCAGACTGGAAAAGCCCAATCAGTCCATACAGTCCATTTACTGAAAATATTATCAAATTGTTATCTGCTTTGTGATCATCTTTAAGGTTTTACTGCAAACATTTTGAAAAGATCTTTATGGCTAATATGCACCCTTTGTTATTATAAAGTGTGCATATTACTATTAAATACTGAAAAAGTCAATTTAGTACTAAATTATGTTTATTTATCACAAGTCAAATCGGTATCACGATATTGAGTAATGTTGTTGCACATCACATATTTTCCTCATATTGTGCAGGCCTAATTCTATACTCATTAAGCGCAGTCTTCACCTCCTCTGTGTGCCAACACATCACTGGCACATCACATTATCTAAATGTATTGAAACACGAAAGTGTTCTGTATACAGCAGATTCAAAGTGCTAAATACCAGGGAAAATCTACCCCAAAATAAAATGTTACGTCTATAATATACACCATTCACAGGCTTTGAACCCTAGCTTTACATTATTTCCTGTATCATCATTTTTAGTTGCCTGTCTACATGCACTTTTGAAAGTGAGTCACATCTGATTTCAACTCTCAAAACTACTTTGCATGTCCAACCTGCACAAATACAGCTAAATCAGCACTTTCAATGATTGCAAACAGGATTTCATTCAAAATAAAATTTCAAAATTACTGGTAGGGTACAATTTAAATTCTGTATTAAGCTTTCTTTTCCCTAAAAATACTAGCAAGTCCATTCTAACTGTAGTACTCTTTTACTGCAACCAACTGTCACTTCATTAACCAAGTTACACTGAGCAAACTGAGCGGTGGGCTCAGCGCGGGGACCCTCACATTGTCACACAGTCTCATTAAGTACACGAACTGTCCAACAATTTTGTCCCCTGTCCTGTCCTGCAGAGAGGAGCAGAGCTTTGCTGAGGAGGAACACAACGAAGAGACTGAGGAACTTACCCTCCAGGAAACAGGTAGAGATGAAGCACAGTTTTTTTTTCCTTTGAATTCCCTTTGAAGTTGATTGAAGCTGGAAAGAGTCACATAAGCAGATCACATAACACGCTGCAGCCCAAGTACAAACTATTTCAAAATTTCTTAAACCCCTACAACAGCCCCATCATAGTATATTTTTATTGTCTCTGTGTATTCTAATATTTAAAATCACATGAAATCTAGAGTTAAAGGAGGAGGCAGTACCACCGCAGACCTCCCCCTCTCCACCTCCATGTCCTGAACCAGTGGAGCCGGAGCCGGAGCCGGAGCCCAAACCAGAACCAGAGCCAGAGACCCAGGAAGCCAAAGCAGAAGCAAAGCCTGTAACCCAGCAGCCACAGAAAACAGAGGACGGCCAAAGCACCAAAGCTGACAGAACTTCTGACAAAGTAATGTCCACAGGTTGAACATGCACAGTGCTGAATGTCTCCCCTCATGGTAACTTTAACCTTTAAGAAGGGCTCCTCTTCCCTACTTGCTGATTTCTTTCATGAAGTTTTGTTTCCTCTCCTCCCTGTCCCATCCTTTCATGCCTTACTTTAGCCAGAAATCAGATATATTTACAACATTTCTGGTAAAAAAAACAATCCACATCATATATCCGCTCCCCTGCCATTTGTTCATATGCTTTGTGTTTTTTGTAGGAGGAGGAAGCTACTGGGGATGGCTGTGGTGGTATGTACTATTCTATTTTGTTATATTTATTTTTTTTCTTGGGACAATCTTAAAATCCCAGACTATATATGTGGCTGTTATATACTGCTCTAACTAGCAGTTTCATTCCTGTATACCTGACTGATGACGGTGTTGTGTTGAACTCAAAAGCTGCTAAACTGACAGCTGTTTTACCTGCTTGTCTGTTACTGAACATGCTGCCTGGTGACTGCAGGCCTTGATCATTATCAGACCTCTCATCAAGAAGAAGTTTAACATTATGATTCAGACTGACTACATTGCTGTTCCACCTTGCTTGTACACTGCCTGACAGTAAATCTGCCTGTATCCTCTTTAGCTCCAGTCAGCTGTGATGCATTTAAGAGCTGCCTGATGCGCATTCCCCACACCTCTGAGTGCCTCGGCAACATCAACGCCTTCTTCAAAGAGAACGGCATCTCCCCTCCCAAAATACCTTCCATGCCTAAGCTACCCACCCAGCTCTCTGACATTACCAAGTACTTACCAACCCTACCCCCTGAATTGCGCCAAGAGCTGTCCCAAATCCGACTCACGCAGGTCCCCCGAAATATTGCCCAGACTCTGAATGAGTTTTTGCCCAACAGCTCAGAAGGTTCAGTTGGTCCCAGTCTGTCCAGTCTTTCCCAGAGCTTTTCAAACATCCCGCAGAAGGTCTCCCAGTTCCCCAGCCGGACTCAGCAGTACTTCCTCAACGTCCGGAACCGCCTGAACAGCCTCATGCCTCAAGATGCCTAAGAAACAACAACAACAGCAAAAACAGACGCAAGACAAGAATCAGCAAGATGTTGAACTTAACCGGCTCGTCCGACACTCCCCTCTCCCTCCTCCTCACCATCCTCAGCTCCGTTCTCGCTCCCCCTCTCCATCCTCCCCCAATGGTGGCGCCCTCGAATTGCCCAACGTGCCATCCTACCCACGCCTACCGCCTATTGTCAGCCCCCCATCAAAGCAGCTCAACTCACTGTCCCGCCAGCTGTCAGGTCTCTCTAACCCGGCGTTCTTCATCGAAGATGACTCAGACATTTCAGCAGTAAGACCCGCAGGTGAATCTGCAGCTGTGGGAAGTTACCTGTATTCCATTGTGAGATTCCCTTTGTAGATACCTGAACTCAGTCAAAATGTGGCTTCAGGATAAACCAGCCCTAAAATGAAAAAAAGAAAACAGCTGATTGCCTTTAACTTTGTTTCCAAATAATCATAGAGTGAGAAATTTACAAGCTGTAAATGATCAGCTGAGTTCAGGTGTCTTGGCAAACGCATTGACAGCGTGTTAGGGATCGTGGACACGTGGTCAGGGAAAAAGTAGTGGTTTGGTGTTTATTTCTGTATGTTTATGTGTTGTCTCATTCTGTCATTTGCCATGTAAGCTCAGATGTGATGTGAATAAAGCAGCACAGTTAATTTTCTTGCTAAGTGAGTACAATGTACAAGAGGAGGCGCCAAACTAACTGCTGACGCTTCTTAGGTTTAATAAAGAAGACAGATGTGTGCCAGTGCACCATAAACCAGAGAAGCCAGACTGAGTGGTATGCCAGAGGAGTAAGCTATTCCTCTCAGCTGTCCAGGCACTCTTATGCGTGGCCTCGTTTACAGGTGGATCCTCCTACATTAGCCTGATGTAGATCCATGTGAATCTGCTTCCTTCTCGCCGTGTCCTACCCTACCTCTCTGCTTGTGACTAGCTTTTGTAGCTTGCAGTGCTGCACTGTGGCTCTGTTTGTCCAAACACATTCACATTATTTGTGGTGCTTTTCATTAATCTACAAACATTTTGTGCCTTTCGACTTCTCCAGAGAGCTCCAGTCTCAGCCTTCGTCCGGCAGTCAATGTCGAGGATGTCGACTCAGACCATGAGAGAGGAGGGGAAGGCGGAGGAGGGGAGGGACAGAGCAATATCCCCCAAATCCTCACCCCCCTGGACCCCAAACTTACAACCCTTACTGTCCCCGTGACTCCTTCTGGAGGTCGTCAAAGGTGAGATTACTACTCTGTGGCTGTCTTGCCCAAAGAAGCATCGAAGCGTCCTTTGGCACCAGCGGTAGATAATCAATGTCGTATTGTAAATGTTTTTGAAAGGTTCAGTGTAGATATTAAAATTCCATCTTATCTGGGTGTGCGTTACAATATTTTTAATCTACTTCTCCCCCCTCATGCTTTTCATCCACAGTAAAGGAGATAAAGAGTAAGGAAATTCATGGATCATCTGAGTTTTAGTGCTTTTAATTTTCTTTCAGCAGTGAAACGATGCACATGCAAAGGCTACATGCAGTCACGGCAAAGCGTTTCACAGGAGACAAATACAAGCTTCTCTGTAGGCAAGTGGAGTGTTTTTGTCCAAAATGAGATCATGTTAACCATTGGTAGCTGGCAAAACACAGAATTATGAAGAATCTATATTACAAAACATTTCCTTATAAAATATAGACAAGTTCATTGACACGATTATGTTTTATCACCGTTCATGGTTTTGATTAATCCTCACACGTGTCATTTTGGAGTGAAACTCTTCACTTGTCTCTGTTTAGTGCTGCTTGAAATGGATCTGCTGCCCTCTACTGTCTGCTGGTAGAAGCAGAATGTTTTGTGTGTGTTGCTTTGGAAAATTTGACATTTCTTTCAATTTGCTGTCAAAATGACCCACACAGCAAAGCAACACGTAGCGTTTATGCAGAATGCATACACAATAATAACACTAATTGTGGAGCTAAACCTGCTGAGAGCTTCTTGTTTTGTGTTGTTTCGTGGTGCTCTGTGTTGTTCTGTTGCCAGGTGAGAATGTACTGTTCACTTTTGCATTGCTTTCACATTTTTGCGAGTTTGGCTACTGCACGGATGTTGTCATATCAGAGGAAAAGTCAATAAATAAATCACAATCAATTGTTTATAAGTTATGTTTTATTGGATTAATATTGTGTTTTCCCTGGCACACACACCACACACACCCTCTCTCTCCCCATCCCTCATAAACACACACACTCCAAAACCTGCTCTGACCATCCATGACAGTAGTGGAAGGGATCGTAGCTCTATCTGGAGAAAGATGTAAGATATCCAGTCCTTATTAAATACTTTATTCAATCATCTAATATTCATCTGTACCTTTATCCACACACCTTGCTGCCCAGTCCATAATTTATCCACCACCATTCATTACTCCAGTTGAAGTGACCGGTCTTTGCTCATTCACTCATTGAATCATCATTTTCAGTCCTCATTCATTTTAATTCCTCAGACCCAAAATGCAGTAATAACATAAAAATAACAGTCTGCGCTGCCTCAAAGTTAAACCAGTGATGTCGCTGTGTCTCTTCTGACAGTAGGAGGCTGCACTCCCAAAGCGAAGATGATGATGATGAAGGAAACATCCCTGTCAGAGCCTGGCCCAGCCAGTCCAGCCTGCACAGCTCAGATGATATGTGAGCCCTGCACACACGCAAACACACACACAATAATAAAAATCAGCATCATCTCATTTTAATTCCTGACTTTTGTCAAAGACTGAAAGAACGCCCGGCGTCTTCAGCCAGTCAGACCAGCACAGTGGTCAATGAGCGTCTTCAGGAGCTGGTCCGGATGTTTAAAGAGCGAACGGAGAAGGCGAAGGAGAAACTCATTGACCCTGACAGCTCAGACGAAGACAGCATCATCCCCTGTGAGCTTCTCTCTTTTTCACCTATGCACACGTCCAATCTTTAGTGCTTTAGCACAAAACCTCGCACCCTAACGCACAACAATGGAACAAGCCAGAAATATACAGGCAGATAGAGGTCTTAGATTGGCAGCAGCTGTGTGTTATAGTTTATTTTATTTCCAGGTTAAAAGACTCAGCCTTGTCCAGCCAAGAAAATGTGGACTCACTTAAGTCATACCCAAACCTTGGACTGCCATCTATAAACCAAAAGCTGCACAAGTACCATGAAACTGCCCACTGATAGACACACAGGTGAGAAGTAACAGTAGTAGCTTCTTCCCAGGTTTCAGCCTCCCAGCTTTCCCCCTTTCATCCTTAACTGTACCACTAGTGCCCCTAATTCACCCCCCAGTATTTTGATCAGTGGTTCCCAAAGTAGATGCTATCTTCTGTCAAGCTACATCCACTCTGTAGTATAATACTGCACGTTTAGTTGTAGAGAAGGCGGACAGGGTGCAGGTCCAAGTTGGGTGTGGATGCAGGACAAACTCAGCACCATACCTTTGAAAAAGGGAAGCATGGTCTGCACAAACAGAGCGGTCTTTGTGGGCAAACAGTAGATATTTCAGAGAGTGTAACATTCAGTGTCTGTACTAACTCTCTTTTTCAACATGCAGCAGTTGCACCGGAGTCTGGTTTGTCCGTGGCAGAGCTGTTGAATAAACGAGTGGTGACATGTCCACACATGTTCCAAACATGTGTGTGCTGTCATCCTGTTTGAATGGTGTCAAGCGGGATGGACAACAGCAGTCAGTATTAACACGTGATGTGCATTCATTGCTACGTGTCTTTGACTACACTTATATTCAATATAGCATGTGAAGTGGCCACAAGTGAGTGAAGTGGCACTGCTGCCGTCATGTAGCACACATTTACAACATTGGTGGGAATGAGCTAATTCGGATTAATAATACAAAACATACGACAAATTCAATACATTCTTCCCCCTCAGCAGTAGGACAGTGGACACCTGAGTGAGCGCTCAGTAAACCTCACTGGATGATCGCTGCTCAAACATCTCCAGACACACACACACAAGGATGACAAATGCTTATCCAGACAATGATAGCAAGAACGTTTAACTCCACCACCAGTAATACTGCAGGTACTTGAATTTTTTGGTGAGGACATTCCACTGCCAGAAGCAGACCATGTCTTAGACCCCAGAGGAGACCAGGTCCAGAGTCGAGTCCAGCCTGTCGCTGCTGGATGAACTGGGAGAGATAAGGAAAGATGAAACAGTGTTCAGGTTAATACTGTATGACATGAATACACATTAAAAGTCAGTGAGAGCACACACCTACAGTACGGTCCCTATGTATTTACTCACCGGCGTGATTTCTGGTATTTTGTCTCCGTCCTCCAGCACAGAATCTAAAATGAAACAGTGATTATGGACTTCCAGTTCCAGTTCTCATTCTCAGAAATTTGTGGGTATTTTCAGAAGTATCAATTGAACCATGTAGTAATTATAACTATTTGATAGACTGCCCATTTCAGAGGACCACAAGTTATTAGACAAGTTAACCTAAATAAAGTGCTCACATGTAGTTCTGAGCTTTGATTTTAATGACCTAATAAAAAACACCTTCACACTAAAGATGAACTCCTGCACTTAATCACTGTTTCACTTCAAACTCAATGTGCTGAAGGATCGTTCCCAAATACATATTGACTCATCTCAATAAATCCAAAACTAACCTCACACCTTTAAGTTAGCCCAACACCTAAACTTCTCTTTCCTCCAGGTACGAGGCTTTGGATGTTGTAGACTGGGGTGTGTTCCTCACATCAGGAATCACAACAGGTTAATCCCTGGCAACATTTCAGGTGTTCCTTCTAGTTGTGATCGGGTCTGGTGACAAGCAAACTCCCTAAAAACAAAACTACCAGCACAGAAACGATCCACTCTGCGCTCTGCGGGTCCATCTTTGTTGAGACTTGTCCTAATTTAGGTGCAGCTTATCTCAGTGCTTTGAGTGAGCACATATCACAGGGGAGCATACAGAGGAACCTTTGACTGCAGAGATATACACAGTGGCCACTTTATTAGGTATACCTGTACAATGTAATGTAGCACAATACACCAGCTCAGCCATAATTCTGCTTTTATGTTGCCTGCAATGTTCAGGGGTTTTAATGCTGTCATAGAGATGCTCATTTAATTATTAATCTTTAATCTGACTGTCAACAGAAACAGAGCATTATAAACTTCATGAAAGTAGAATTTGTGGCAGAGCTGTTATGCTCTTTTTAAAAGAGAGAGATCAAAGTGTTGAGATAATGTGAAAAGGGAATAATCCAGAAAACACTGAGCAGTAGCATCAGTCCAACAAGCACAGTGGCTTCATTTACATGTTGGCTAAGTTCAAAACTGTCCTCTAAATTCACAAGCTCCATAGCGTTGAAGTTATTCCTGATATGAACGTTCAGGTCTCCATTCAGGATTAGTCTGATAATTCTGCTTTGAGCTCAAGAGCAAGATATTCAAGTGATGTAAATTCACCCATTACACACAGACTGTGTAAAAAAAATGGCTGCAATCCTCCTTTCCTGTTTTGTCTGACTGACTGATAGCCAAAAAGGGTTTGTTAGCCAATGATCTGACATCATGAAGAGCTAATTTCAGATGTAGGGATTGTGTGATAGGAGAGGAGATTGACTGTGGCTAAACACTGACTGAGCACTGACAAATTTAAGATTACTGAGACAGGTTCCAGGTGGCTGCAAGCAGCATGGCGTCAGTCTCATTCTGATAGATGCATGAGTGAGGATGTCTGTGTTCAATGCTGTTAAGTTCCTCTGATTTAAAAGTACCCAGGATCCAGTTTGCAAAACTTTGTCAGAAAAAAAAACAAGGATATCAGCAAAATAGTGTAAGCAAAGCAGGGAGCAAGCAGGAAAAGTGTCTGCTGTGTAAGAGAGCAGTCTCCACAGTCCCATGAACCAAGACATATTCTAATTTCAGGTGCATACATACCTTACAAAAGGGAACAGAGAAAGATTTCACACTTTGAATGTTCAAAGCATTGTGCATGTGCTTCAAGACAAAGTTAGATTCACCAGCATTAGATCTTCTCACAAGTCTACATGCCACGTTTTCTAAGAAATGAAATGTTCCATCTTGCATGCAGGGACACCTTGTCCACGCCAACAGTAAACCTGTGCCTGTGTTTTCTAAATATGTCCTTCTGACCCTTTGTCCCTTCCCCTCTCGCCCGCCTTCAGCTCCTCCTCATGCTTCTGCTGCTCAGCCTGCTCCTGGAGCTCAGCCAGTGGACAAAGGAGAGACAGAGGCAGAAGCAGGTCCATCAGGAGGAGGAGGAGGAGGAGGAGAAGGAGTGGAGAGTGAGGCAGAGGAGGAGCAGTCTAGAAGCTGCTGTAAGGTGAAAACTCCTCGGTGGATAGGAGCCTGTATGCGCTACCGCTTCCCTGCCAGCATCGACCCTTTCACCAGTGAGAACCCATCCCAATACTCCACCCACTGCCAACCACAGCACCGCCCTGCACAGCTGAATCCTCTGTACTTAAACTACTCAGACATGAGTGACAAACACCCAGAGTACTTATCCTGGGGCTCTTCATTTTCAGCCACACAGTTCTGAGCCGTTTAATGCTCAGTGAACATTAACGTAACGTGAGCTTTGGGTAAAGGTGAATCTACTGTCCTGTTACAGTGCAGACACCTGTCTCCTGATCATGTGATGTTTACCCTTTTTCTCCTCCCTTTGCGTCACATTCATAAGGACTTTGTGTGTCAGTCCATTTCTTGTTACGTTCTTTCTCCTTTAGCACAAAATCAAGTCCTTAATGATGCTAATTTATCTCAGTAACACAGATTAGATCCTGCTTATTTGCCATGCTCTTACTCCCATCAGCCTCTGGTTAACAGCATAATGGTAGCTGGTGCTTGCTTAGTGGCCATCACTTGTTCTGTGAACACTGAATGACTCCACTGTTACTTCCTACACCTACTCTCTAATTCCCTAAATTCCTCGACCACCTTTCACCCACTCATCCTCTCATCTTTGTCCCTTTTTCAGACCTAATGTACGTGCTGTGGATGTTACTGGTCTCTCTGGCATGGAACTGGAACGCATGGTTCATCCCAGTCCGTTGGGCCTTCCCCTACCAGACTCCAGACAATATTTATTACTGGTTGCTGACCGACTACCTGTGTGACCTCATTTACATTCTGGACATCACCATCTTCCAGCCGCGGCTGCAGTTTGTTCGTGGAGGGGACATAGTGGTGAGTGGGACACTGGGAGACATTACTGTAACTGAGTGCTGTCTCATGGTGGGAAACCACAGAAATTCTTTTGTCCAGAGGCTGCTAAACTGACAGGAAACACTGTTTAGCAGTGAACAAAAGAATAATGAATCACCATAGTTAGCAGCTGAAGTTTATACTGTATATTAAGATCAACCTGCTGTTGTTTGTTGTTTTGTTTTTTATTCCAGTGTGACAAAAAAGAAATGAGAAAGAATTACATGAAAACCACCCGCTTCAAAGTAAGTAACTTGAATAAAAGTCCATTTGTGAGTGTCCTCTCTGGGCTTTGTATTAGTCGTTGAATCAGTCACTGAAGCAGGTCAGTCAGTGAGGTGGTACCTTCCTGTCTTTCAGTTTGACGTAGCCAGTCTTGTTCCTCTGGAGCTCTTCTATTTTAAAACTGGCATCAACCCTCTGCTTCGCTTACCCAGGCTGCTGAAGGTAAGGCTTTTTACTCACACATGTCCCTTCAGCCACCCAATACAACCTTCTACAGTATCAGCATTCTGCCAAGCAGCACGCTTAAAATTTAGTTTGCTTTAGATGTTTTTCCGTTCTCTGTCAACGCCTCCACAGATCAACTCCTTCTTTGAGTTCAACGAGCGTCTAGAAGCCATCTTGACCAAAGCGTACATCTACAGGTCAGCTGCTGCCCTGCACTTCTCTCTTGTCTCTCACTGCGTCCTTCTTCTCAGATGTCTTCCTTCCCTGAGACGCCACGCAGTGACACAGATGAAGGTCTCAGGTGTTCGATTTACACAAATGTCTCTGTCTCTCAGGGTGATCCGTACCACCACCTATCTTCTCTACTGTCTGCACTGCAATGCCTGTCTGTACTACTGGGGCTCTGCCTTCAATGGACTAGGATCAACCAAGTGGGTGTACAATGGCGAGGGCAACAGGTTGGTGGGATAAACACACACACACACGCACACGCACATAAACCCAAGTCTTCACCCTAAACTTGAATGATTTACATTGTGGGGACCTGCATTTTGTCCCCATAAGTAAGGCGAGTCCCCACAATATGACCGTGTAGATAAATGTATTTCCCCACAACGTGAGTAATACATGACCACACACACACACACACACACACACACACACACAAACCAAACACAGAAGATAAGATATAAGTTGCAGATAAAAACCCAAAGGAGTAAAATCAAGACAAATGAGGAAGATGTCAGGCCATGTGAGGACCAGCTCACTCTGACCTGCGATGTTCAATCATTTCGTACTCTTGCTCACACAAACCTCGTTCAGTTTGTCTCCTTTGGTCTATTCCAGCTGCATCTTTCATTTTCCATATCATTTAATATGCCCTTCATGTTCACTGGACGCCGTTTCCTCCTTCTGCCTCTTTCCAACCCCTCCTGTCTTTGTCTCTGCTCAGTTACATTCGCTGTTACTACTTTGCCGTGAAGACCCTGATCACCATTGGCGGTCTGCCAGACCCCACCACCCTGTTTGAGATAGTCTTCCAACTCATCAACTACTTTGTTGGAGTCTTTGTCTTCTCTATCATGATTGGACAGGTATGTATGTAAACATAATGCAGACATTTTTGCCTTCCACATGTATTTAAAATCAAAAGCTCCGGCGTGTTCTCATCATTTCATTAAGCATTTCATCAGCAAAGACGCTAATAAATCATACATCTCTTTGTGCAAAGGTGTTAAATTAACAAAGTTTTAACAAGATGTTTCAGCTGATTTTGCACGTTTCTCTCTCAGATGCGTGATGTGGTCGGTGCAGCCACAGCAGGTCAGACCTACTACCGCACATGTATGGACAACACTATTAAATACATGTCCTCCTATCGCATCCCCAAAGATGTCCAGAACCGCGTCAAAACCTGGTACAACTACACCTGGCAATCACAGGGCATGCTGGGTAAGGAGAGCCTCATGTGTCCATGTTTAATGCGTGTTTTATACATCTGACCTTTCATTCATGCTGTAGTTCTTACCTTACATCTGCCTTCCAGATGAGCAGGAGCTGCTGACTCAGTTGCCGGATAAAATGCGCCTGGACATTGCTATAGACGTCAACTACTCTATCGTCAGCAAAGTCCCTCTGTTTCAGGTAGAAAAAAAAAAAGCTCAGTATACTTGATAGAGACTGATTTCCTAAAACCCACAATGCAGAAAGTCAGACATTATCCCATCTGAAGGAAGACAGTCAGTGTACAGCTGGTGCACTCGCAACACAGAGATCAGCAAGAGGTCAACATGAAGCATAGTTTTAGACGTTTTTTTCTCTCGACAGGGCTGTGACAGACAGATGATCTTTGACATGCTGAAAAGCCTACGCTCCGTTGTTTACCTACCTGGGGATTACGTCTGTAAAAAGGTACGTGTTTCTGGAAGTTTCTGCCATTGTCGTTGCTCTCTCCCGCTCACTGTCCGCCTCTGCCTCTCTCCTCTGTCTTGCTCAGGGGGAGGTGGGTCGGGAGATGTACATCATAAAGGCGGGGGAGGTGCAGGTGGTTGGAGGGCCAGATGGGAAGACGGTGTTTGTCACTCTCAGAGCGGGATCAGTCTTTGGAGAGATCAGGTGAAGAGGTTTTTACTGGTGCTGTTGAGTGACGCTGAGGTTTGGTTCCAAGTCTTTTCCATGAACATTGTAACTGACTGCTCTACAATGTCTCTGATTGGCAGTTTGCTTGCAGTTGGCGGGGGTAACAGGCGGACAGCGAATGTAATCGCCCATGGATTTGCCAATCTATTCATTCTGGACAAGAAAGACTTGAATGAGATCCTGGTCCACTACCCCGAGTCCAAGAAACTGCTCCGCAAGAAGGCCAGGTTAAACATGAGTGGCACAGATATTATCCTGAAACCATAACCACAGTTACTGCAACCATTACTGTACTCTGCTTTGTACCTGTCCAGTATTAGTCATGTAACAATGTCTCTGTTGTTGAACAGCGGGGCCACCAAATCAGAAGTGGACTTATATAAGAGTTTTGCTGCTTTGTCTGCATGTAATTCTTCTTAAAGTCTGATAGAAGTTGCTGTCTCAACCACAGGAAGATGCTCACTAAGGGAAAGAAACCTGAGCCCAAAGAAGAGGCGAAGGATCCCCCTCAGGTCCCATCGGCCCCTGTTAGAGCAGAGACCCCCAGACTGCTGAGAGCAGCCTTGGAGATGACAGAGAGATCCTCTGGACTTAAAGGAGTTCTGGCTAAAGTCAAAGAAAAGACCAACAAGTCCAGTATCTCATTACAGGTAAACATACACTAAATCTGAACAAAGTGAGGAATAAACCTACACATGAAGCAGTGACGTGTGGCCGAGGGTGTTCTTTATCTATCAGGTCAACCTCCTCTCTTCACTTGTCTTCCAGCCCTCCGTCTCCTCCTCCCTCCCTCCTCCATCTCCCACCTCAAGCTGTGGACCTGACAGAGACGTGGACACACCATCACCCATGTCTTCCAGCTCCGCAATGTTTCGCTCTGCTTCCCATTGCCGCAACAACGGCAACTCTGCGATGCCTCACTCTGCTTCACAGTGTCAGGGCAATGCAGACGGAAAGCCCACCATGGACCAAAGAGAGGAGGGTCTCGCTGAGGCTGAGGGGGACAAGGGTCCGAAGAGGAAGGAAAAGAAGTTGTGATGAGTCTATAAAGACAAAGGAGGAGGAGGAGGAGGAGGAGGACAGGATGATGATCCCGAAGAGGAGAGGGGAAACTGGAGCGATCAAAGGGGAATAAAGAAACACTCCCTGAACCATGCTGAGTATATTTGTTATAAAGTGACAGAATGGTGGCATGAAAGACAGAGGAGGTGTTGCTAATGAACATGTTCAAAAACTGTCAAGCCCTGATCTACTTAAGTTGTTTGGGGCAGCGTCATTGCAAAAAATCTAACAGTAATACTGTATTCCACTCTGACCCACGATGCACGATCTCCATTATGCTGTGCAGCTGTACTGGACTTAAAATGCTCTTTTATTTTGTCACTTTTGAGTCTACGTTACATGCATGACGTCTCGTGGGCGTCCATGTTTCTTTCAGACTGGACCAGTGGAAAGCATAAGTCACGATTCTCTCCTCATTCTGCTTTGCAGTCATTCATCATTAGATCATCTAACGTAGGAGCAAGCCATTCCTCGCCTGGTCAGAGTTCAAGCACATTTCCATCATCTGCACTGAGTTCACATGACTGAATTCAGTGTAGTTATGAGGATGAGTGAATTCTGTGTGGGGTGGCATAGTGAAGCCATAACAGTTAGTTCGCTGTTGTCGTATTCTTGTCTTTCTGGAACGAACAGAAATGTTTTTGCTGTTGTCTGCTCACTGTTTACAGATTCGTTTGCCTTACACGGTTTGTGTTGACCTTTGTGTTGTGTTGGTGTGAGTAGCTTGCACTGCAGATGTTTTTGGTTTGAAAGACAGTACAAACCAAGTACAGCTGATTTTAAGGTCGTAACAACATGATCACGTGTACTTCACTGATAAGACATGGTGCGATTTTGACAGGTCAGCGTAAAGCCAGCACAGATTACTTCATATAGATTTTCAATCATCACGACTTTAAGCATAGCAGGCCCAAACATCATCTAGCCTCTTATTACCTCAACGCTGCGTTTTACATACTAATAGAAGCTGGAAACGTCATCCCAACCCCATCAATACATCACCGATTACTAACTCAAATATGTAGCCATTAATACATGTAATACCATTGCTATACATGCTTTACGGCTTTAATTAACGTGGTTCATGTTTTTGTTTTTTCTGTTTTGTACAATAAACATTTGTCGTCTGAAATTTAGGTTTTCACCGTCCCTTTGCAGTGTCATGACATGTGAATGCGTTCTAACAATGCTACTAGTAATGCTGAATGTTTAATTTGTACTTTAAGTGTGTTTAGAGCTCAGTGAGGATGTAAGAATTCAATGTTTTGTATGGATAGTTTGATTATTGATACAGCCTCAGAAGATGGGCCCACAAACCAGCTAAACATACTGCCAGACAATCTGTAGAGAGGATAATCAACGTTTTTCCTTTGTGTGTGTGTGTGTGTGTGTGTGTGTGTGTGTGTGTGTGTGTAGTGGGGGGGGGGGGGTGAGTGTTTACTGTGGACTCTGAACAAATGAGAGCGTATAATAACGTCCTTCCAGTCGGTTCTGTCTCTGATGTAACCCCGTCCTTTGTGATGTTTCTTTAAATAAATGACTGTTTGCAGCATGTTTTGAGCTTCATGTCTGTCCTGAAATGTCCACGTGGAGTCAGACAAACAACACAATAAACTGAGAAGTGTAAAGCCACAAGTGAAAACGGTAAAAACTGAACAGGAAGCGAAACCATGAGACACCAGTCGCTCTGATTGAGGACACAGTGTGGTTACTGGTTTAACCAGGAAACCACAGCGCTGCTTCCTTCACTCTGCTGTGTGTGGACAAGGTCCACGTCCAGCAGGTGCAGGTGCAGCGTTATCTATCAGTTTGGGATGGTGCTCTGCTTTCATTTACATTTCTTAAACGTGCTCGTTCCTGTTTGACGGACAATGCCAACATGAACTTCACAGTCACACAAACGCCTCAGCAGAAACACAACAGTGTCCCATTTATTTAGGTCAAGGCCTCAGTCAGCAAGTCATAGCATTACTACAGAGGTGAGTGGAAACCTCATTTCCCACAATGCCCCGTCCCGTGACGTCATTTGTTGTCTCTGCGGTCAGCTGATCCCACTGAAGTCAGACTGTCGACGGAAACGTACAGACCGTGGGACAGCGGAAAGTAGCTTAGTGAGAGCACATCGGGCTGCTTTCTGTCCACAACACCTGATTGATTACTTTGATAAGAATGATCAGATTTCAGCGGCTCCTCATCACTTAGCAGCTGAACAGCAAACGTTACCAACGAACGCAACAGCTTTTTGACGCGTGCAGCCAGCGGGCTGACTGGCTGGCTGGTTGATTGATCTGTGATGGTCTGGGGTCCTTCATCGTAACCAAGTCCGAGCTGAGATGGAAGACTGCGATGGGGAGGACTTCGCAGACTCACCTGAGCTGCCTCTGGAGGTGAGTTAAGGGAGCGGTGATGGCAGGAAAAGATAAAAGATGAAACTTGCGCAGACGTGTTTGACAGAAACACCCCGTTTCACACTCATCCAGTGACACACACACACACACACACACACTGGAGTCCCGGTGAGCGCGTGCTGTCACATTCTGTTCCGGTCAGAGGACATCATGTCATTCAGTTTTACATCCTGCTGTCACTTGAGTCATTGAATGCTGTCAGGAAACTCTGGGGTGGATTTTTTCCTTCCGGGATCAATAAACTTTCACCTGATGCTGTGTTTCTGTCTCTTGCTGTAGATCATAGTTTACATCCTGAGCTTTCTTCACGCTTCAGACAGGAAGGAGGCCTCCATGGTCTGCCGCAGCTGGTATACTGCCAGTCAGGACCTGCGCTTTCAGGTGATTTGCTTCAGAGCAGAGAGGTGTGAATGGCAGGTTCTTCAGAGGATGCAGGAGACTCTTGAGTAGAGAAACTTGGGAAGGAGCTGCAGGAGAGTCTGAGCTGAAGGGCAGAGTTAACCCTCATTTCTCGCTCCTCTGTCTCTCCCGGAGCAGAAGGAAGTCACCTTCTGCTTCCCGGCTTCAGCCTCGTCCCTGGAGCTGATCAGAGGTCTGGGCAGAAAGTCGCGCTGCAGTCTGATCATCAGCCAGCTCGATGGGTTCAGTATGTCCAGATCACTGCTTCTGGAGGTGCAGTATGCTGTTACCACGAAAAATACTTCACTCGTCCACACCGGAAAGATAGAGGATTAGTTTTGACAAGATGACTGTGGAGGAACAGCTTTGTTTTGTAACTGTCCAAGCTTCAACTCATCTTACTGAAGAGCACCGGACTGACTCCCACAAAGAGCCCCAGTAAATCCCTCTTTAGGGGACACGTGGCTTAGACTTAGACTGCTTCTTTATTGATCCCAATTTGGGAAATTATTTTGTTGCAGTGGCGTTAACATACAGGCAAACATAGAATGTAAATACAATATTTAGAAAAAAGTAACAAAAAATGTAAGCAGGAATAAAAATAAAAATGTAACCAAGTAAAACTAAATATATCATTCTATAATATGTATTATAATACATATTCTATAATATTTTAATGAAAATACAATATAACTAAATATATAGACAGTATTTACAAGCAAAATATAGCACAAACAAGAGGAAGTGAAAGCAGAAGTGGAGGGGTGACATGTATAACTGGGAGTTTTCCTGACGTTGGTGTCCACATGTTGTTACTGTACTAAAACTCTTGTTTTTGTCATCGTTTTGCTGCTGTCGTGTGGGTTTAGTTTTGTGTTACACTTCAGACGATCACACCCTTCTTTGTTGATTCAGAGAATTCTCCCACCTCCAGGGTTTATAAAAGCCTCGTGAAAAAACTTGTTCAGCAAACCAAGTTTCAGGGATTTTATTCAACTCAGAAACAGATCGCCATCAGGCAAGAAGTCTCTCCTCCTCAAAGGCCAACGCTGTCGTGTTAACCAGTTTTTGTCTCTTCAGGTGGGCCTGTGCTTGGGCTCTAAGCTGGAGAGCTTGGCCCTGCCTGGTAGCAGTATAACAGAGGCCTCTCTGCTGGCCCTCCTCCCTCGCCTAACCTCCCTCCGCAGGCTGGACCTCAGGGGCCTGGACAGCCTCTTCATGTCTGGGGCTTTCCTCTCCAGGGAGGAGCACAGACAACAGGTATTTTTTCACTGTTAAGTAACAGTGGGATTGCGGGCTGAGGTTTGCTATTGAGCTGCTCATGCTGTTCCTCTTGCACAGTCTTCCATGTTTATCTTTAAGTAGGTAGTAAGTAAGTAATGGAAAGTATTAACAATAAAACTAAAGTCATATTGGTCACTGAGATGCTGTAAATTTTGCACAGACGTACTCCCCAGAAAAAAATGGCCAAACCATAAAAACCAAACCATAGTGCACTATTTTACTGCAGTCTGGGTGTGTAATCCTGAAGATGGTGTCACGCTGACTTCACCCTAAAGAGATCTATATCAAGTGAAAGTTAGTACCACGTCATTCTTCCTGACCATCAGAGGCAGTGCTTAACACTGGATGTTTTCCGTTTCGCACCCGTGCATGTCAATTAACTGATGTCTCGGGTAATCCGTGAAATATAGCTTGCATCAAAGAAAGAATTGACTTAACTTTTCACTAGATGCCTGCAAACGTATGTTTGGAGCTGTGGTTTTGTCCTCCAAGGGCTGTGATGAGACACGGCTACACTCCTGTCTGCCAGCTGTCTGAGCTGTGTTTTCACTGGTACCTTCAGCACCTAATGCTTTGGACAGGCTCTTGCTCTGGCCAAGCTAGGCTGGTGGGGTAAGCTCTCCCTTTGTGAGCTTTGAGATAAGTTGTGTTTTTCATTGGAGCCTGTTTTAGGGTCTTCATTTGGGGTTGTTTGAATTTAGGATTGAATTGTTTAAAAAAAACAGACATTCACTTGTGAAAATTAAAATTCGGTTGTGAAACAGGCAGCGCTACCGCCATGGCTGTTCTTTCATGGGCCACGGTGTCTATCGATGTTCCAGCCTAGTTTAGATAAAACCATGCCCACGTGCGCATGATGAATGCATTGATGGCCGCTTCCCATGGAAACAGCCAGCAGCAGTGCTGATTCAGCAGAGTGTGAACTGAAGTTTCCGGGAAACACGCCGACCTCTTTGGCTATCGTAGCGACGTCTCTGGGGAGGGAGCGGATGCCCCTCCACAGACACCAAGCTTGGAAAAGCTAGCAAGGACTAACGTCACGTGGTTTCAGTGGCGGCACGGTGTGGTCCACCAAACAGTCCAGTTCTACCACAGGCAGAAACTGGTCCAGGCCCAGGTCCAGCCTGCTGGAGAATCAGGCAAGTCTTAGGAGAGACTGTGACAGCCCAAGAGGTCTGTGTTCACTGTACCAGCACTGCTGCTGGCTCTTTGTTTTACAACCCAACTGCAAGAAACCATGGTTGGTGGTGATTCCTGGAACAGTAGAAAGAAGGTTTTGGTGACTGTTTGTTCCTGCCTGTGGTGGAGGTGGTGGCAGACTTTCTTCTCTAACTAGACCATGTGGTCTCACGCTCCGGTGGCCCAGTTTCTGAAGGGAGCCCAGCAGTGAAACCTCCCACAGGCTTCTGCTGGAAGCCCTCCCTCCACCCCACCTTGTGTGGGTGAGTTGAACGGTGGCCTAACCCATCATTCTTCCCAAAAAGGCTGGCTCTGACCCACTTTAACCAGCTCATTGAGCTGGCAGCATGTGACCCTCATGCCTACAAGGTGAGAAAGGAAATTGAGTTGCTCTGCCCAGTGAGGGTCTTGAGGCGTTTTATACAGGTGACTGCTGGCTTTCACCAACCAGCCGGTCGAAGGAGACGGACATCCACCCAGAGCGTGGTTCTGCTAAAGGTTCTGTAGATTAAGTAGATAGATATAGTATGGGCTTAACTTGCTCTACATGAAAAATGTCCTGGGACAACTTCTGTTGTGATTTGGTGCTATTTAAATAAAATTGCATTGAATTGAATTGAACTGGTAGTATTAGTGTCTGCTGGCACGCCCTGTCCAAGCAGAAGTTGATTTCTGAGGTAATTGAGGGGGCATACAGGTCAAGAGCACTACCTTTGCCTCTGTCTACACCTCCTGTGCAGCACTACAGGGGGTGCCTCCCAGTGAGATTTGCGCTGTGGCCACTTGGGACGCACCTTTGTCTCTTTTTACAGGGTCAGTGTCACTGCTCCCCCTGGAGTTGCAGCAGCAGTCTTTCAGTAACCCTCAGGCTGTTTCCGGTAAAGTGGGATTCGTCTGCACTGCCTCTGACAGTCAGGAAGAATGATGAAGAACAAGATTTACATCTGTAACTGTGGCTCTATGAGTTGTGGATGACTGCTGGAGTTCTGTGTCTTGGTGAGACGATTCTGTAGGGACATATTTCATGATGGCGTGAGCTTATAAATGCTACGTCCTGCGTCATCCCAGGGCACATGTGACTTTGTTAATATCAAACACTCAACGTGCGCCAGTGTGAGATGGATAACATCTTTTCTTAAGTACTGCCTTTGGCTTTCTTCCAGAATTCATAGAAGCACAGTTACAGACTTAACCCTCGATTGTGAGGCAGAACGGCTCGCCTTATCTAAAATTAAATATATGTAATAACATGTTCACGTGGACTTTTCTCGTGAACACGCAAAACACGATCCCATATGAAAGGGAGCATTAACACCTCCCCTGTATTTGTAGTCCTCTGGGGAGTAGAGAGCGTTGGCAGTGATTATAAATGTAATCATGAGGGCGACTGAGAGGCATTGTGCACCAGTGAATGTAACCTCTCACATGAATTCCCCACATTCTTCGTTGTCATTTTGTTTGCACGGTTTTATTGTTTTACACTTGCAGTAACTTTACAATCTCAGGTCAAACTCCGTATTCTTGTTCCAGGTCAGGTCAGCGCTGTCTGGTTTGGAGGAGCTGGATCTGTCCGACCTGCGTTACCTCTCTGATCTCACCTTCAATCGGCTCACTGGCTGTACCCCACGCCTCCGCCGCCTCTCGCTGGCCGGCTGCCATATTGCTTTCGAGTTCGACCCGTATCGAGGGTGCCCGGTGGGAGCGGTCGAGGATTCGTCAGCACTGCTGTCACTGAGGAACTTGCGGAGGTTGTTAACGGAGCAGAAATCCACCCTTGTAGCTCTGGACCTCAGCAGAACCTCCATCACCCCTGAGTCGCTACGTGTTATTGCACAGGTCAGGACACCTTCAGTCCCTGCGTCGTCTTCAAATCAAACCTCAGGTTTGGTCTGGTGGTTTATGCAGACAATAATAGACTTGTATACTCGTTAAAGTTTCATTTATGATTTAGAGTCTTCTCATGATTTTCACATGCTCTTCCTTTGAAAATAAAGATTAGATAAAGAACTGTTTGTCCTCACAGAAGACACATATGGTAGGATTTTGCTTTTTTTCCTTCATGTTCTGTTCCAGGTTCAGGATTTGGTCTTAGAGGAACTGTTTCTGCACGGGTGTAAGGAGCTGACTGACTACTCAGTGGAGGTTTTGGTGAAGCATCAGCCAAGTCTTCTGAGACTGGACATTAGTGCCTGCACTGAGCTGACCAGCAGGTCTGTAGAGGCTGTAGCACAGGGCCTGAAGACACTGACACATCTCTCCTTGTCCCGCAACTGGAGAATCACTGAAAAAGGTGCCCAGTCTATTATTGTTTTTTGTGTGCATAGACTTAAAAAACAAAACTGAAAGTCTAACATCTTGTTTAGGAGACACTGAAAGCTTCAGTGTTCATTACACACTTCCCAACATTCAGAGCTGAATCAACATCTTGTCTTAAGAGCCTAATCAGGCTGTAATGGAGCTGTAATGCCCATGGGCTTATTTAAAACTGCATGCTAAATGTGCTCAGAAAACGCTCCCACACTCAACCTGTTCAGTCATGAAACACTGTAATGCAGAGTTGACATTTTTCCTGATGGTGGCACTGAACAAAGTGATGATTTGCCGTCATCCACAGGCCTCGCTGAGCTTCTGTCTGTGTCGTCCCTGAGGAGTCTGGATCTGTCGGAGTGTCTGCACGTCAGCGGGACAGAGATAGTGAAAGGCCTGACAGGAAGCCGTGCTGCCAGAGCACAGCTGGAGACCCTCAGCCTCAAGAGCTGCACCTACATCAGGGTCAGTCGGTGTGTTTGTACATCGAGCGTTTGTTCATACATTGAACTGTGTCTGCGTGAAAAATGCATGGGGAAAAACTCCTAGCTTCTTCCTCCTCTCTCTTCAGGATCTTGCAGTTTTCTCTCTCACTCATCTTCTTGCGGACACTCTCCGCGAGCTTGACTTGACGTCATGTGTCAATGTGACTGACCTGTCTGTGCGCTCTATAGCCACGTACCTGCAGAGGCTGGTAGTTCTGCGGCTCGGCTGGTGTAAAGAAGTTACAGACTGGGGGCTGCTGGGAATGGTGGAAACAACCACATGTGAGCCCGACCAGGAGACGGTGAGATCCACTGACATGTTGAGGGTGTAAGAAAAGCAGGGGATAGGTTTTCCTTATACTATAGAACTGTATTTTTAGTTAAACATGCCACAGCTGTTGCATTAATGTACTCACTGCAACAGGGAGACAAGGGTCCCAGGTTTACCCGGACCTTCGGCAACATGGGCTTCTTCAAGCCTCCTCGTTTGCCGTTTGAGGAGAGACCTAAGCTGGTGACACAGACTGACTTGGAGCAGTTCAAACAGCAGGCCGGAGCTTCACTTCTAGCTCTCAACAGGCTGCAGGAGCTGGACCTCTCTGCCTGCCCCAAACTCACTGACAGCAGCATCATACAGGTGGGAGGCTGAGCAGAGGCAGATGTTTCAGTTTGTCGCAGGGATAGAGAATATTTCAAAAATCTGAAGTCAGGAGTCAGCACTGCTCCTCCTCTCCGCAGGTTGTGCGTTACCCAGACCTCCATCGTCTCTCATTCTCCATGCTGCCGGAGATCACTGACGCCAGCTTGGCGTCGGTTGCCTGGCACTGCCGCAGCCTCACCAGCTTGGCCCTCAGCCACTGCCCGGGGATCAGTGACGGCGGGGTGGCACAGGCTGCACCGCATCTGCACAGGCTGCAGCATCTCTACCTCTCCTGCTGCAATAACATCACCGACACGTGAGTGCCAAACGAACATGTGTGGTGCATCTGTAGCCCCACATAGGGACGGACTCTAAATCTCTTGACCTTTGAACCCCCGCAGGTCCTTGTTCCTCCTGGTGCAGCACTGTAAACGTCTGCGAACACTCGACATCTCAAGGTGCAAAAACATCTCCCTCACGACCGTCGACCTCCTTCAAAATCAGCTGCCCTTTTTGGAAAACGTCCACTACAAATTCATCGGTGGGGCCGAGCTCACGCTTCCACTCTGACTGCCTGCAGCTGGACCTTTCCGGGAACAAAGCCTGCTGACCAAAGCCTGCTCCGTGAGTTGAACTTTCGCATGTCAGCAATTTGCACAAGAACTGAGGGAAACGTTGTGGGAGCTGCTGTCAAACAATCCACCTACACATCATCCTGTTCTGTAAGTGATTTTAAAGAAGTTTTTGGCGTGGGGCAGGCACCAGGTACGAAAACAATGTGGAAATGCTTGTTTGTATGGTCAACACTCCCGATGTTCCTTGGATTCAAATAATCAGACATCCTGAAACCTGCAGCACAGTAAAAGGAAAATATTGTCACAGCATCTCATTGTAAAGAGAATGTGAATTGTTAGAGGTATGAGGGGCATGTCAGAAAATATTTGTTGCTGGTTGAGCAGAAGTCATGATAATTCTTAACCGTATAATAATGTAAGTACATATTGATATTATATATTACAATTTTGAACTAATGTGGCTCAAATTGAAAGATAAGCTGCACGTAACGTAACGTCTTACATTACAGAGAAATGACATTCCAGTTTTCTATTGTTTTGAGCACTGAAATTTTCCATTTGTTTGTTTTCCTGAATCTTCTTTTTTTTAACAACAAAACAGGAGAAATAGCTGAAACAGAAGTAAATATGGAGAATGAAGTCCTCAACTTTAACTTTCAGACCAAGATAAGGAGAAATCACACCAGAGCTGCGGTGAATGATGGCATGATATTTTCCAAATTTTGTTGTATTTTGGACCTCATCCTTTCGAGGATGTCAGCAGTGCGCCTGCTGAGTGCTGAGCAGTTTTACTTAATTAAGGCTTCTTTGAAAACTACCTGAGTTATCAGGAGATGTGATGAGCATGTAGTCAAACATTTGAAGGAATGTATTGAAAGGGAGTAATATTCCACAGATAGCAGACAAATCATGTCACAATGTTTTTTTTCTTGAATGAAAATCTTGAGCAATGACATTTGCTGTTGTTACTGGGTACTACGATTTCACCGTAACAGTACGAGCTGTACAGCTGTCTTTGTCAACCACTGTAGCCTAATTAAAGAAACATCCTTTAATACTTGGATGCACATTGTTGAGTGTTTGAGTCACTGTGATAGAGGGAAGCTTACACACTGCAAAGATGAAAAATCAAGACAAAGTATGTTGGTTTTATAAATAAACGAAAGTTTGGCTAGTACGCTACAGGAAACACACACACACACACACACACACACACACAAGCTTGTTTTTTCTCCTCTCGGGATAAATCAAACTGTTTATTCATGTGAAGTCACCCAAAGCACATGACTCAAAGTGAGCATCATCACAGAGGGCTGTGTGTGAGGGAAGCTCTGCAGAGGACAGTCGTGACCGCGCTGGAATGAAGTAACCTGATGCCAAGAGAGGCGGACAGCACTCGAACGCACCGTGCTACGCTGCACACCTGAGCCTCTTCTCGAGCTGCTGCTTTGAGTGCTCGGGGAGTGACAGTTGCCTCATTCATAGTATTATAAAGTACCTTGTATAAAACTGATAAGTCTTACAATTCATTCAGGATTGGATATAAGACAGTTTAGAAAAAGATCACTGATTGCTGGTTGGATATAAAACTTGTTAAGTTTTCTCCATGATCAACACTGATTATGGATTTAAGGAACAAGTGCCTCTGAATTAAAAACCAAAAGAGAAAAGAAAGTCAGTTTGGTACCTAATGCACGTCTACACCACAGAGCCTTCAGAGCGTCTCAGCTATACAGTAATCATATGAGGTCCATACAAAGACAAGTACCTACAGGTGTATTTAAGCAAAATATTGAACACGGAAAACATCTTTCATTTGTTTGAAATGAGTCCAACATGTACCACAGCTTGAGAAAGCACTCTGTTCTAGTTAATGCCCATTAAAAAAAGCAAACAACCAGCATTTTGAGACAAAGATCAAAGCCTTTATAGCTTCAACCAGTAATAAACGTATCACACAAAGTTTCAGATATATAAAATGATTACAGAACAAAATGAAAGTACCATTACTGGAGTGACTGAATTGTATAAGAAGAGTCTCATTGCTCTGAGTCAGTTTTTTTGGAGCTGTGTTGAGGCTACGGACAGCTGTGAAGGAGGAACCATGAATGGAGAGAAAAGCAGTGATAATAAGCTGCATTAGTACAGTCAACAGCCGTCTGCTAGCAGTGCACACACAACCACTGCTGCAGTTTCAAGGACAGGTGTGTGGGATTTAGTGGCATCTAGTGGTGACGCTGCAGATTACAACCAACTAAATACCTCGCCCTCCCCGACAGTGGCTGCTAAAAACACAAAAGGCCGTCTGTGGAGCCGGTGTTTGGTTTGTCTGTGCAGGGCTGCTGCAGAAACATGGCGGACTCTGTGGAAGAGGACCCACTCTCTCTGATATAAAGAGCTCATTCTAAGGTCACTAAAACACAACGATTCTTATTTTTACTTGATGATACACTCATGAAAACAAACTTGTATATAAAATATCTCCATATTCTGCCATTACATCGGCCTAAATCTTCCACACTGGTCCATTTTGCAGGTTAATTTCTCCTGTTCATGGTTTCACTTGGATGTCAAAGACCACAGAAGAAGAGTCTAATGTCAGGGTTATACATTTGCATTATAGGAATAAGTGCACGGTTGCGCAGGTCAGCTCTCACCACACACACACGCCTCTTTTTTCAGACACACGCGCACACATATTTACACATTCACGCATCCTAGTTGTGCTCCAGTCAGTCCACACACTCTACTGCTCAGTCTGGCTGAAGTCGTAGCAGAAGTTGTAGTTGCTCGGTGGTTTCGGGATGACGGGCGCACTGTCGGGGATGGGAACATTCTCAAGGTCCAGGAGGCGGAGCTTAATCTCCATGGAGAGGAGGATCTCCAGCTCGCTGCGCATGGACTCGCTACTCATCTCCCGGCCCAGGAGAACACTCAATCCATCTGTCCACAGGCAAAACTGACAGAGAGAGAGGAGGCCCGTCAGCACGCCGTTTACACTCTCACTGTGTGTTTTAATACACACAGAGACGAAGAAAGTATGATGAAGAAGAAGATGTGAAGAGCAAAGTTCAGTGCAAGACTCACGTCAGTTCTGGAGGGGGCGATGAAGTTCAGGCTGTACTCTTCGACATCATACGTGATGCTAAACGCCAGGTCCAGCACCTCCTGAAGCACATGTACAAACACAGTGAGCTGTCAGTCAGCAGGGGGTGAGCATGAGCGGGATCTGAAAGGACACGGAGTGCTGCTGACCTTGTTCTGTTTGCCTTTGTTCTCCTTCATGTGAGGACAGTCTTTTCCCGTCAGCAAGCCTTTGATATCTGCTACTGGAACTGAGGGAGGAAGGATTGTAAACCGAGGCGATAAAGTTCATTTCATTCAAGCACAGAAAACACGGCTCCAGCTCAATTTCATGAGCAGTTTTTATTTGCTAAACCCAGACACGCTGTAAATCTCTCCATTTCCAGAGACTCTGCCCAGCATCAACTCACTCTTCTCTTGCAGTGTTTCGATTGGTGGATTGTCCGTGTCCTCCTCCACATCGCCGTAGTGAAGCATCTTGTGATTGGGCGACAAGCGGCAGTACCAGAGTTTATCTGAGAAAATCAAACAGAGTTAAGCTGAACAAGACGCAGTCTACTGTTTTTAAGGATGTGTGTGTGTGTGTGTGTGTCTCACCCTGTCTGCGTCGGCTGCTAATCTTCCTGAACATTGTTCCTTGACACAGCCTGTTGAGCCTCTGCTGGCGGATCAACTCGAGCAGCTCTGGCTTCAGGCGCTCTTTGAGCTCGCTGAAAACAGAAACACACGCTCGACAAAATGTTTCTTCACGTGGTCGCAGCATCGCGAGACATTAAAGGCAATGACAATGCCGGGACGATGACCAACATTCATAACAGAGCGTTGTCTTGATCATTACTGTGGTGGAAAGTCAGTGAGGGCTTGCAGTGCGGGTGGCAGACAGTAACCTCAACCTGCATGGACGACCCCTTAATGTGGCAGCAACGCACTGCTACACTCAGTGTTTAGTGACAAACAGCAGCATCATAAACGACAGCATGGCTGCTGAGCTGTCAGCTGGCTCCATAGGGGTGGAAACTATCTGCGGTCATCAACAGAGCAGCCGATCAGGCTCTTTTTTCACATTTCAAAACGTCAATGACAAGAATCTCAACCTGTTAGTGGTTTTTCTGTCGGAACATGGAGCCAAAAAAAGCTGCTGAAGACTCCGTGTGCATCTTCTGCCACGGAGCTCAAACGAAGGACCCTGATAGGGCAGTAAGAGGTGCCGTGTAAGCTGCAGCATCACGCTACTCACAGTACGGGTGGAGCGAGAGTCTCCTCCTGGTGCAGCCGCTCTGTCTGCCGCAGTTTGAGGATCTCGCTGTAGTTGAGGGCATTAACTTTGTTCTTGAAGAGCTCCAGGGAGGTCGGTTTGCTGGACAGAGTCCTGGTGATCTGCTCCCTCACCACCTGCATCACCTGGGGAAGGAGACATGGACAGACACTTCAGTCTGGTGGACTCTCAGCTCTCCCATACAAACACTTCACCTTCACATTGTGAGTGAAGCTGCGACATTACACTGCATGCAGGAGCAGGAAGGAGCCACGTAAGCCTGTGCCTTCCTCCCCTCCTTGCTGACCCACACGGCGTACTCTTCATCAACCCATTATCTGTGACATCCACCCAGCTCCCCAACACCAACTGCGCTGAATTAGCACAATCAATGATGACAAACCGGGCGGTTATTTCACTGAGCACTTATGGGCTTCATCCTTATTGATGCTTGTTAAGAGAAATCAAACAGACGTTTAACTTAAAAGCTAGTTTGTGAACGAATCCGTCCGGATTGAACTGCTGCAGCACCAACTCAGCGTCTGCTATGATTGTGTGTGTGCGTGTGTGTGTATTCTGCATGACTTGTTAAACTGAAGCTCACAAAGAGGGACAGGGGGTGACCCCGGCTACCCTCCAACAAGCTCAGGGCAGTTGATCAAACGGGTCACTTCTATGTGTGTAAAATCTATAGCTCCCCTCAGTATACTGTGTGCGCCTCGGTTGTAAATAGAGGAAAATCTATAGAAAAATCCATGTTGCTACAAGCCCAGAGCCAACTCCAGCACTATATGGCCTGCTCTTGTTTCTCTGACACACACTCCGCTGCCCTAGATCTGTCTTGTGACACCTAATATGACTATGAACAATCAGCGAGAGGCGAGTGTAACCGTGTGTCCACTGAAGTCCAGACTGTCGTTCCAGATCGTGTGAACGTGCAGGGACACAAAACAAGCCACGGTTGTTTCACAGCTGCTCAGGCTCCCCAAGCCAAAATAACCTCACCGTCCACCGTCCGAAGACCGCCACTTCGTCCTGTAACGTCACCTTAACCCTCTTTAAATCATGTCGATCATGTTGATGCGCGTCACCTTTTTTGTCATCTGATATCAACTTAAGCTAATCAGCAACAAACAAATATCAAACCACTGAACCATTAACATTCCAACCACGACGTAACACTAAAGCTGACCTTACCTCCATCTTCCTTCCTTCCTTCCTTCAGGGCTGACTACTTGGACAAATAATTCAATCCCAACCTTGAATCCCACTCGCTGACAACAATCAGAGAACAGTGACGGGATGACGGGAGGCCAACGTGAGGGAGAGAGAGACAGAGATCACCTACATGACAGCAGAGGTGTAGGTCTGTGGGTGTTTTGTAAACAGACACTGACTCCCACACACACATGCAACCCCACCCACCCCCTACCCCACCCCTGTCCGGCCCTGCTGTTATTTAGCTGAACTGGCCAATAGGAGCAATGACTGGCAGCTGTCCCTGTTCCCTAAAACCCTGCTGCATGTGCATGTATGCTAAATGCGTCCTGTGTGTGTGTGTGTGTGTGTGTGTGTGTGTGTGTGTGTGTGTGTGTGTGTGTGGAGGATGACCGTTATCACAGGGGGTGTATGGGGCCACAAATACATTCACACGCCTGGATGGAAGGAGTGTGTGTGTTTGTGAAGCAGTCTCACACACACTTTGACTTCGAGAGGAAACCTAAATTTGTGACCTCACGAATCCTTTTCTCCTCCGGGTTCCCTCCCTCGCCGCTCGCGCCCGTCCAGCCTTTTCATTCTCTCGTATTGTTTCCACAGATTTTAGGTTCCCTTTGTCATTATGTAATTACCGCTCGTGCCCCGAGCGCTTTGTTTTTGTCGTTTCCTTCTCCCTCTGTTTTTGCCGCCCACCACGCTTCTCTTTGTCCACCTAATGCCCCTTTGTCCTTGCCCCAAAGCACCCTGGGTAGGGGGCCGTGGGGAGGAACAAAAGGCTGGTGGGCCGGCCTGGCACTCAGGACACTGGTGCTATCCAGAGAGGTCAAAAGGTCGCTGGGTTTTACGACTGTCAGGAGAGCACGTTGTGGTGTGATGTGGAAATGAGGCTCAGGACAGATGTTCTACCTCTCTGCTTTTCATTATTTCTCCCAGACAAGAGCACGCTGCTGAAGGCCTGGCTCAACCTGTTACCAGAGTACAAATCCAACGCTGTGGCTGCACGGTCGCTGTGTTTCCCTGAATGCAGGGTCAGCTCTGTCTGTGGGGGTCGGGGATGGTTAGCATAAGAATGAGCCTTTAGAAATTCACAGAAGTACAAACGGGAGCTTGTCCTTTAGCTAAATTTTGATCTATTTGAAGAGCTTCACAGTTCATTGACAGAACTCTGGGTCAGTGTTCATTTTGTCAATGAAAATAAAAAATTGATAACAAAAATTACAGCCAAATCTCTCTTCATCACGCCCTGAAGACTAAAGACGAGATGAAAAAGCTGTCTGTGTTCGGGCGGACAGCCTAACCTGGTTGTTGTTTTCATTTTTAATCAATCACTTCTGCAAGTGCAGGTCAAATTCTCTCACTCCCCGTCTCATTGGATGTTTATCCCCCTGCTTGGTGCATGTCGGGTGGCCGCTGATAGATAACAAGGTAAGCTAACGTTCACATGTCATCTAAGCTAGCTAGCTTAAAGCCGAAAGAAACTATTTTAGCTGCTGCTGGCCACTCAAAGATGAGAGCCTCATCTTCACCAGCACTTCAGGTGGAAAGGAAGAGGAGAGACGACCCCTCCAGTCAATGAGTACGAATATAAGTTGGACCAAATCATGTCACAGTATTTGTATTTCTCCAGGTTGTATGCAGATAAAGAGGGCAGTGTGTCATGTCTACAGGGTCTGCTTCACTTTACTGTACATCCAGTCACAGTACATGTATGCAGAGAATAAATAGATGAGCTGTGAGGAGACATAATTGTTTTATTTCACTTTATCTAGCACACTTAAGGCTTTCATTTTTATATGTTTTATAAAAGTACGGTAAGTCAGTAACACATTCTCAGCCGACTGACCAAATGCATAGTTCAAAATCCATTAAAGTATCATGAAACAGAAAATTCTGACTAAAACAAAAGACTTAAATGTGACTTAAACCAACTACAATTTTCAGTTAAGCGACTAAGACTAAAACTAAATTTAAAAGTCTTGTCAAAATTGGGCTTCATTTCTCTTGTTAAATGTTTAAACACCAGCGAAGCTGCATGTAAAAAGAGCTGCTGGGGCTCAGCTTTTTAACATATGAGTCCAAGTACTCAACGGGAAGCAAAGTGTTGCCATGATGTGCTGTAAACAGGCCATGCTGGCCGTGCTAGGCTCGGATCTGAAATACCCTGTGTCATCCTTTTACACACACTCAGCGGCAGCAATCACAGCACCATTCACCCATGCTAGACCAGTGACTGTGGAAGCTACAGGGCAGAAAAACATTCCCTTAGTAAAGCCACAGTCGTTCCCATCTCTGGAAAGACCTTGATGCAACTGTCGTCTGTCACAAGGAAAAGAAAAATCCCACCTAGACAACTAGCGTTGAGTCATTTGTCTTTTAACACAGTGTTCCTCCTGCAGGGTGTTCACTGGATTTTCCTGAGTGGACATCAGGACACATACCCTTTCACAGCACTGGCAGCATGAGCTGAAATGTGCCCATACATACATAGGAGTCAGGATGGTGTTAAAAGTGCAACTCTGGATCTTTTAATCTTTTTCCTTAGTATGTGATGACACCTAACATTTACTCCTTTAAGAAACAGTTTGTCATTTTTAGGAAATCTGCTTTTTTTTTTTGCTTTCTTACTGTGAGTAAAATGAGGTGTTTAATGCCACTCTAATGTCTGCATGTTAAAATATGACGCTACAGCACTCAGGTAGCTTAGCCTAGCACAAAGACTGGAAACGGGGAAATGCCTAGCCTGGCTCTGTCCAAAGGTCACAGAGCTGCTGGCTCAAGCAGCATATTTATGGTACAGATGTGACAGCTGTATTGATCTACTCATCAAAGCCAAGAAACCCAATGAACGCATTTTCTAAACAGGTTGAACTGTTCCTTCAAAGTCAAAAGAAAGCTGGATTCATCAAAGTCCTCCTGCATGGCACAATAGTTCCTGCTAGGCCTTTGATGACAGCCATGCCATGCCATGCCATGCCATGCCATGCCATGCCATGCCATCGTACCTTGTCAAAGTCCTCCTGTGTGGCTCTCATCTCTTTCCAGGTCTTGTTGAGCAGCTGAATGCAGACACAGAAAAGCTCCTCCATCAGCCGATCCTGACTGAAGAAGATGGGGTGGTAGTCAGATCCCGTCTCTGAGGCTGTTCACAGAGAAAGGGATGGAGAAGACGGAGGACAAAAGCAACACAATGCAGCATCAGCAGTTTTAGGCTCGGCTTCATTCGAGGGTACAGACCGAGGGATGGCATTTAATAGACTGGAGGTCAACTTACGAGGCTCTCCGATACGAAGGATTTCACACAGGATGAGTGTGAGCTGGATGCTGCTCCTGGCAAATGGACACTCATGTTTGTCTTCCCTACTGCTGTTCTCCAGGACAAACTGGGAGGGAGAAACAATTTGACACAACTGTGAACACCACAACTTCAACTGAGGATGGTCCGGTGAAGCCTCGGTCGTACAGAAAAACAGATCATGAAAGGATTCAGTTCTGCAGCAGTTACTTTACATTTGTCCTTTTTATCAGGTATTAGACGTAGATGCATAAGCTGCATGAATAACTGATCAGGCTATGATTTTAAAGGGAGAACTCCTCAGACTGAGCAGCAGGTAAATCGCGCTCACCCTGCTGTAGGCGTCAGGATAGCGGGCAGCAAAATAAAACATGGTGTCCAAAGCCAGAAGACCAGGAGGCGTTCGCACCAAGTCCTGACCAGGATTACTATTGTTCTGAGAGGAAAAGAGCAAAGGCAACATGAACCACAGCAACATGAAGATAAAACAGAAAGGAGCATTTCTAACAGAGATGATGGTGAGCAGAGTAACTTCTGACAGCAGTCGCTTACAGAGAAGCCTAACTTCTTGAACTCTTTGGCGCAGAGCGAGCGTCGTCTCTCGTGGCTCAGGCTGTTCTCACTTTCTGTCTCAAACGCTGCCTGACGCAAACCATGAAGGATGTCTCTCTGCTCCTGTAGTGACGGAAGAAGGAGCAGATAAAGCGGATATTCGAACGATTAATTAAACACCTTAATTGTAAAAAAAGAAGGAAATTGTTCGGCGGCAGTCTGTCTGCCTCGTCGTGTTATCGTTCACCTGGCTGTAACAGTCCAGAGGCGTCTTCATGCGAGGCTCCAGGTGATTCAAGGTAACTGATTGTAGGACATAGAGGTAGTGAGCCATCTCGTCCTGGACTGAGCCAGAACTGTGGATGATGTTCTGCAACAAAACAGGCCAGAGTGTTTCCTTATATTCCTCTGCATAACAGTGAGGTCTCCGTTCATTATATCATCACTGAGACAGAGCAAACTGTGTGAAACGTGAATGTTAATAAGGTCAGTAAAGTTCATTTACTTTATAAATGTACTGACGGAGATTCTTCTTGTTCAGGAACGCAAACATATCCTGGAAAACAGAAGACAAGGAACAAGAGAACAAAGTGAGTGGAAGTAGAACGAGTCACTGTGGTGCAATGACATGTTTCTAACACTGGGGGGTGATAAAGTGCCACTAACTGATTGCTGGCTTGGAGTGTTACTGAGTGAGACTTGGACCACTGTGACGAAGCCATCGCTTGCTGGTACACGGATCTCTAACCCCACCTCGTTTTGCTCAGGACTCATGCGCTGATAAGAAGGGTGGGTCTGTTGACCTACTGTAAAAGTGACAGAGTGTGTGTGTGTGCGTGTGTGTGTGTGTGTGTGAGTAACAAAGAGAGCCTGAGAGAAAGGAGGCGGAGGGCTGAATGAAGGAACTGTGTCCGCACAATGAGAGAGGAGCAGGAGCAGAACAGAGGGAGAGAAAGCCTCGACTGTCTGCAGAAAAGCTGAGATGAGCAGACAAAGTGGGACCGATGGGTCGCTTCCAGCTGTCTGGAGGAAGAGGCGCCTGCAGGATTCTGACTCCCATGTACAATAAAGGCCCGCCGGGTACCAAATAACCACCCTCCACCCCAGGTCACATGCATGCCAGTCTCGGCTCCCGTCGGTGCATGAATGCACCGCAGTGAAGACGAGCGAAGAAGAAAAACATGAGCTAAGGTTAAGTATGCATGACGCGTTTACAGCTGCAGGCACCTCTGTCTGGAAGAAACAGACAGCAGGGCCCTGAAACAAACCAAACGCATGCTCGTCTGCATTCTTAGAGGTTTGAAAAAGACGAAGATGAGAGGTGTGTTACAAAGTGAGAAACTGTCTGCAGCAGCACCTGTCTGTCCGCGTCCCCGGCTGTTTGCAGCAGTGCCATGAGTAGAGCCATGGCTTTAGTCTGTATCTGCTGGTTCGTCCTGAAGCAGGCCAGAGAGGACAAAGACAAGTGTGAGACAAACACACTGTTCAAATGCTCCACAGCTGCACATTCAGGAAGGACAGGAGGCTGACATTTAAGGATGTTTCATTCCTAAAATCAATGGATTATGGCTAGCTGGGACATGTTGGTATTGTCAGCACTGGTGTTTTAAATACTTAAACATTTCCTGTCACAGAGACAATGCAGCGAATTATTAGCCCCTCACCCCAGCTGCCCACAGAGATAACACTCTTTCGCTTTCTCTTTCACTGAACATGAGTAGATCATCTTCTCAGTCATCTCACATTAGTTTAATTTCTGTTCAACAAACGTCTGAGTCAGTCCACATCTCTCTGTTACTTACACCTGGAGGTGAGCGATGAGCCTCTCCATCGTGACTTCCTGTTTGACCTGCAGGAAGAGGCTGTGGCTGCTCAGCACCATGCTCTCCAGGATGTCCAGGGACACCTGCTGTATTGACGCATCAGTCGGCTTGGCGTTGACAAAGCTGGCAATCTGAAAGGAGAGGAAGGAGGAAGAGGAGGAGAGGAAGGAGGTGGGAATCATAAGCAGGAGTGAGGCTACAGTGAGAGCAAAATGAAAACCTCCAGACAAACTGACAGACAGGCAGAGAGCAGCAGATACTGAACCTTCTTAATGAAGACAGATGAGAGGTTCTCCCAGGAAACTATCCCATGATCCATCAGTTCCATGAAGGCTGTCAGTGTGTGGGTCATGATCACATTACTCCTGAATGACACACACAGAAATACGTCATGCATATACACACATACACACTACTGATACTAATCCACTCTAAAAGATTTCCATCCTGTGACACAGCACAGGTTTAGCTCACTGTATTACTCATTCATTTATTTATCAGTTATCTCTGATCATGTAAGCCGCTCTGAATAAATAAACTAACAGGTTTTAACTGAAACTGGAAGAGTCAGGAGGAAATGGGAGGAAACTCTTCTTTGTGCAGAATATAGTCTAATATTTGTGTCCTACATACATTCAGCACGCTCCTTGATTTGCTCTACAGTCAGCTTGGCAGGATCTGCTCCAGTGCAACTGACATGTCTGAGGAACACTTTTCCACGCCAGGGAAGGAAAACGAGCAAACAGTACTAACTCATTAGAGTCCTCTACTATCTTGACCAACAAGAGGTGTCCATCTCGGCTGATGAACTCCTGAGCAAAGGTCACGTCTGTGGAAACGCCCGCCAGCTCCTTCAGCGAATCACAGCGCACACCCGCGTCCCCACTCTGGATGCCTTTGTACAAGTCCTCTGCACAGCGGCCCTGTGTCCACCAGCATCAGCAAAACACACAACAAGAAGCACGTTCACACACACCGGACTCAACAAGTTGCTCAATTTCTCGTTGTGTTACTCTTCTTTGAAACGGAGCTACTTGGAATTGTAAATGAAAGAGTCAGTGACACAGTGAGAGACAGAGGATGGGAGAGCAGGGAGGTGAAGGGGCAGCGTGGCGGGCTGATGCAGACTCACCGGTGCCTTGGTCAGACGCAGAATGCAGCCGTTCTTAATGTCCAGACGGTTCTACGACACACAAACAAACAGACACACATGAACACACAAGGACAAGCATTTCAAACCTGCTGAAAGTAAAACACACTCACAGTAACCCACACACAAACTCACATTTGGACGAACACATTCATCCATAAACTGCTATAAAGGCTGTGGCTAGTAGTTAGTGCTACTTATAAAAGAGAGAGACAGGAGTGTTTGATGGCATAAATATTCAGTGGTTGAGTCTATCTTGGAACATTTATGGGGTAAAACTGTTTTTTTTGTGTGTGTAAGCTGCAGAAGGGTAACAAGCTCTGCACCTCCTGGCCAAGAGGAGTTGTCTCTGAGGAGCAGCTGCCCTGGACTCTCCTCTCAGGCCACTGGCAAAGTGTTTTGTGCTCATAAAGCGGGTGAGGGGTGCCTGCAGATACCGCATAGCTTCTAATAACAATGCCTTCACCAGCCTCATTTCAAAGGCTTATTTAACAATGACAATACAGATGAACGATGAAGAAAAGAAATGCAACAGAAAGAGTGTCTAAAGTGCTTTTCACCCGTCACAGCTTTGCTTTTAAATTTAAGACTAAAGACAACAGAGCATACACAACAGACTGTGCATTGCAGTTTATTCTATGTGTATTTGAAAGTACTTGTATGTGACCAGTGGATACAGTCAAAATGGATTCACATCTTTGTTGGTGAACTTGAACTTCTGGTCACCAAAATGGCAAAAGTTAGACTGTTTTCTGCCCAAGACAGCACTCACATTCGAACTTTGGTCCACTTTGACAAAGACAGAGAGAGAACAAGTTTACAAGGATATGTCTGAACTCGGATTACTGTTGAAAGCAGGAAATAACCAAATTATTCCACCGCATGCAATCAAGCCAAGTCAGCTCATCAAGAAGCTGCTCTTAAACTGAAACATCTGCATTCAACTACACACTCACTCACTTCAAAGTCTGAAAATTAGCATCTGTGCACCAACTGTGACAGTGCTGAAGGTAACAGCCGGCTGAGTGTTTCACACTCTAAACAGCTGCACGCTCACGACAGCCTCACAGCAGTTATTTATTACAATAAATAAAGCATCTTTCTCTGCATATCTGGTGGCTGTAATGGCTTTTGCAGACCTGTCTTCAGCCCAAAGAGGGGGAGGGCCTTCAGTAGCAACCTTTTCATAAGGTCACTCAACACCAACGAGCTGAGTGTGGCTCCAGCTGCTTCTCTTTTTTCTTTCTGTCTCCTTGTACTTTGATTTTTCGGTCTGTCTCACATTCATTTTAATGACATAATGTGACCTGGGCTTCATCTAATAATAAGAAAGTTCATGTACTGATGGACACAAAAGCGACAGAGGTCACAAATTCACCAATTCACTGCTGCACTTTTAGATCTCAAATAGAGATTTACTACATTCTTGTCCTAAACATAGAAACATCTCAATGGCTGACTCAGGGCTGTGGCTCAGTGCCTTCGAACTGCGCTCAGACATCGACCAGACGATTCCTGTTTGAGATAAATACTTATTTTGATTTGTTCTCAGGGGTGACTCACTGATTCGGTGATGTACGTCTGTACTCCATCAGCATACTGCAGAGCGTAGTTGTCAGGGCCCGGGAGATTCCAGCTGCACATGCAAACTGATATTAACTATCACGGTAATACATACAGTTGAATGATAATGATGTGAAACATTCCAAAAATAGACCGCATAGAGGCAGCAGAACAAATTGGATCCATTATCAGTGACTTACCCATCACACACCTCCTTTATTACAGCAGACAGGGGCTTTTTCTGCACAGAGCAAAACAGCATGTGAGCCATATACACACAAATATTTATACACACACATCATACAAAACACACACCTGCTGCATACATGTGTGCTATAACATCAGGACTTAGCAGACTCTACTGAGGGAGCTGTACACATGCTTCGGTAATAACATGCTGTTATGGGATCACCGTACCACAGCTATGCTTGCTGGCTGCAAACTTTGTTTGCTGAGAAGAGGAAATCCTAGAGCTCCCCAACGCTTTCTGGACAATGTTACCATCAGTGCCAAGAGCCCTCTTTGCACATAAATAGAAGCCAGACTACTTCCATGTCTGACTCTCAGCTATCCTGCTATTAGTGGTCAGCCTGGTGGTCAACCAATCAAAATGTCTTTGGGTTCTGCGGTAGACCCAGTGGCTGCTCTGTTATTAGTGGCAGTCAAGAAGGTCGACCAATCAGATGTGTTTAGTGGAGGCAACTGGGCTTGGATTGGTTGTGATCTGAAATAAACATATTTTGAGCAGAGCATGAGCATTCACATCCAAATCGACACCCCTGAGCGCTCAATGCTGTTGTGCTGCTGTAGGGATGATTACAACAAAAAGTCTTGAAAATGGTTGGTTCAGGTATCAGGGCTTCATTCTGGTATCAGTTCTGCAGCATTTTCCAACTGTTGAAGTTACCAGACAGTCTAATAAGTACCAGTTAAATCCACTCTCTTAGTCAAACCTTCTCAAGTGATGTACAATATGTATACAGGCACACACCCCTGCTGTCTGGAATAGCAAAAAAAAAAACTCGTGGAGCTCCTCAAGAAGAAGAAAGACATGGAAAACTTTCCCTTAATCACATAAGATACGATAAGATAATCCTTTATTAATCTCGCAGCAGGGGAATTTGCAGTGTTACAGCAGCAGAAGGGATGGCGCAGTGGTTAAAATAAAAAAACAAGGAATGAGAAAATATACAAACAATACAATAAGGAAAACAGACAATTTAAATTTAACATTACACATAGGAAATATTGCTATTGCACAGTTAAGAAAACACTGCACTACACATGCACATGCTTAAATTAAATTGTCGGTTTTGGTTTGTATGGTTGACTGGCAGCAGGGTTGACTGTCAAGTCTGATAGCAGCAGGAAGGAAGGACCTGCGGTATCTCCCCTTCACACACCGCGGGTGAAGCAGCCCGGTGCTGTCAGAGTGTCCAGCATGGGTGGGGTGTATTTTCCATCAGGATAGTTTAGCCGTGATGCTCCTTTGACTGCAGACATCCATCTGAAGTCTGCAGTGTGGAGGGTGAAGAGGAATGGAGCCAGGACTAATCTCTGCGGAGCTCCTGTGCTGCAGAGAGCCGTGTCGCACTCACGGTCCTGTATCCTCACATGCTGTGGTCGGTTGGCGAGGCAGTCCATGATCCATGCTCTGTGGTGACAACTTGTCCCTCAGAAACATGGGATTTATGTTATTGACGGACTGGGGAAATCAAAAAACATGATTCTCACAGTGCTCCCAGCCTTTTGCAGGTGAGAGAGGGATGTATGTAAGACAAGGGTGGGAACCTCCGGCCGATTCCGGCAGAAATCCTGAGCGTCATTACAGAGTTGCAAGGACAAATGAACTTGGATAAAGTTAACGCTCGTGTCCAACAAAACTGCATTCTGACAGAGACAGTGTTATACAGAGAATTTTTGTGGAACGTGAACGAATAGCTAAGAAACTGAAACCTTGTTCAAAAGGAGGATTTGTGAAGGAGCGCCCTGTTGCTGCTGCAGAGCTGAATAAACAGTCATGGAGGTCAGTGATAGCAGGTGTCTGTGTGATTTGACCTTCATGGTGGACATTACTAAGCTCTCAGAGCTGAACCTCAAGCTCCAGCAGCTTCTCAGCTCTCTGCTTTCAAATGTGAAATCATCTGCATCCAAATTAAAGCTGTGACAACTGGAAAGAAGAAACACTGTGCATTTTCCTTCTCTGCAAAAACAAAAGCTGCTATGACGTCTGAAAATGCTGCTGAGTGTGAGAACTCATTCAGACATGTGGTGAGAAGTTTCAGGACATGAAAAGTAAGCAAAAGGAACTGAACATTTTTGCTGATAGTTATGAAAAACTGAAATGGCCTATGATAACAGTTTCCCATTCCTGATGTAGGAGGTAGATGACAGTGTCATCCACTCCGGTGCCAGGCAGGTAGGCAAACTGTAGCGGGTCCATTGACGGCCTCATAAGGCAGCAGACGGACAAATAGTGCACAGGGGCTGTAGACAATAAGGGATACAGCAGGGAGGACTGGACAGGGGAGGTGGAGGAAGACCAAATCTATTGAAGAAAAGGTGCAGATCATTCACCCTCTTTGGGTCCCCCACAGGCTGGGAGTCTGGTTTCTTGTAGCCAGAGATGTTTTAAGGCCCCTTATTGATATTGTTCTGCTACAGCTAATCCTCCATTTTGCTCCTATAGCTGTTTTTCCCTCTCTGATCCTCCTCCTCAGTCACATTCTTCAGATCCTCTACATTACGTGACCTAGAGACCCTCTTTTCTCCTTGGGGAGAGCCTTTATGTCAGGAGAAATCCAGGGTTTGTTTCTGGAAAACACCGTACCATCCTGGTGGGGATGTCATTCTCCACATTGATGTTGATATAGTCCGTTACACAGTGCGTGAGACTGTCAATGTCCTTCCCATGAGCGGCACAAAGCACTTCCTACACAGTTGTATCAAAACAGTCCACCAAAGCCTCATCAGCCTCTTTTTCTGTGAATGTCAGCTGAATGTCAGCTGACAGTCTGTGTATGAAATGGTTTGCTCACAGGCAGAAGGTGTACCAGGGTGTGATCAGATCTGATCCCTGGTGTAAACACTCAGGGTCCCCACATGAGATTGTAAACAATGCAAAAACCAGTAGAAATACCAGGGTTAACTCAACAAGTTTAATGTCCAGAACACATACGAGCCAGACGAGTTGAGCCTATCATCTTCTGATCCGTAGTGAGACACATCATCTATCGCGCTACTGGCCCACTGTAAAGATGAAGGTGGCCAGAGGGAATCAAACTGGTCAAATTTGCGACCATGTGGCATGTGCTGCTACCATTCAGCTAGCAAGACGTTATATCAATAAAAAAGACTGAAATAAAGACTGAAATAAATAATCATATGAAAAAATGGGTCGAATAAATGAACCAACAATTTGTAAAATAAGTGAAAAAATCATGAAAAATCTTAGCATTAGCTTAAACATGGCTGATGATGCTGCCTACCTAGCCAGCTTGAATTATTCCTAAAACTTATCCCTAAAAGAATATTTTAGATCTTCACGTAGTTCATCTTTCTTTTGGTTTAGAAGCCAAAAGTGGCCTGAGTAACTCTGAATTAACGTGCTAACGCTAGCTGCAGGCATGAACAGCGACGCTGAATAACAAACCAAACTCACTCTGCTCGCTAGCTACCCAGCGAGGTCAGCAGCATGTGCATTCTTGCATTAAGTAAAAGAAATAAAGGAGATGACCATTTCTGTCTGTGTTCATTTAAAGCAACAGTCTCTAGTTGATTCAGAATTATTTTGATGATGTTTTGCTGTCAGTTGACTGGCTAGCTAACTGGCTAACTTAGCTAGCAGTTGTCAAAAATAACTCTGTTATGAAAATTAGAAAGTTGAAATAACAATTTAGGATGAATTGAGCTTAAATAATTTCTTAATTATTTTTTAACATGTTTCATTTTTACATTTTACACAGTTTGTTCAGATTTTTACAAGTATTATCCATGTAAGAGCGAGCACTGAGCTGGGTAAGGAAGAGGCAGCAGGGAGACAGAACATTTAGAAAGTGTTGAACAGCTGACCTGAGAGTCTAACTACCAGTCAATGAAGCTTGTTAGACTGGCAGCGACTTTGTAAAGAAACTTTAAATACTGTGTGCTGCAGAAGCTCTGTCAAACCACACAAGGAAGTGGGGATAATCAACTTCTGCTGGCACACACGCCCCACAGCCATCCAAATGTTTTATAGCACCAATATAATCGCACCCATCTTCCGGTTTTCAGCAACAGCAATGATCTCAGCATCTGTTGTAATGTTTGTGTTGATGTTATTCTACTCACAGACACATTTGAAGGAACGGTGTGAGCGAGGCCTTGAAAAGGTCCTTGAAACCAATTCTACCAACCATTTTCTACTTTTTGTCAATGCCTCAGCTAGTCTAATATAACACCTCATGCCAGTGTATATCTATGAGGCTGCATATGATAGAATCTCAATGTGTGTATGTCCAAAAATGCCAAAGGCTGCTGAACTAAATTGCAATCTGTCTGCAAAACAAAATCTATCACCCAGTGTGCAGTGTATGCTAGTGGATGGACAGAGCCAGAGTCATCTGATGGGTTCATAGGGGTTCGATGCCTTCTTGCCCTGAAATCAGCCTCTCAGTTACCACTGCTTCTCAGATTTTGAACCACCTCCACTAAAGTATTTATGGTTAGGTTTAGTTGAAGAATGGCAGAACGTTCATTGGCAGCGTAAGCAGCCGCAAACCAATATCAGCAAACCAAAATCTACACACACAAATAAGTGCGTGACAGAGTGTAAAATGATTTTCGGCTTGATGTGAACTGATTGCTGTTTGTACACCCTCTTCCCTGGTTCAACACTACAAGAAACACTCGACTTCTTCGTACACTGCAAGCTACTACGGTATGAACATGACATCTGTTGTAATGGAGACGCTGATACTGTCGCAAGCCAAGCACCAGCAACACAAAGCAGGCCAACAGCATCTATCTCTACCTCTGTCCTCTGCTTCAGTGCTTGCCAGCAGAAGAAAGTCAACCCCAGAACCCCTGATCTTCTCGTAGCTTCGTCTTGCATGTGTGCAGCTTGCTACCTTTTTCTAAAGTCCCAACCTATCCTCCATGCTATCATTGATAACACACACAGATAACACACTGCCACACACCTCCAGTGGGACACAAGTGATGAGTGAGAGGGGCTACTTTTGTATTAGTCTACACATGGGCTTTTTGGAAAAACCTGCAGAGACATGGTCACTGTAGCATCGGGTGCACCAGGGTGAGCAAATGAAACAGCCTGAGAGGAAATACTGCCTGAAAAAGCAGTGGTTTAGCGTCAGAGCAGCCAGCGCGAGCGAAGTCTGACAACAGGCAGATATATATGTGTGTGTGGGTGTGTGTATAATGATAGTAAGATGACGTATTTTCAAATGGTACCAACCAGAGTAACAAATGACCTAATTCATCCACCTTAAGAGCACACGTCCTTTAAAATGGAGGACATTTGAGCGCGTGTGTGCACATTACCTGGTCCAGTTGTATGAGCTGGGGGTAGGCCCCAGGCATCTGGATGGCTATCTTCACTATGTCCTTCTGTTGTGGCATGTTGGCATCTCCAGACTCCGCTCCCTATCTGTTCGTAATAAAAGAGAAGAAAGTGTCAAAACAAGGTACAGCTGAACTACAAATCCTAAATCCACTGAAATGTTGCGGCTGGGCGAAAACTCTGAGCTCTAAACTGGTGAGTACTGATCTGACCGTAAAACTGCAAAAACGCGGCCCTCGTCTTTACTAGAAAGGTTCGGAAGCTCTGGAAAATCCCTCGGCTCAGGTCCATCGTTTGACAGCAGGGACAGAAGCTGTGCCGCTGAGTCAAACTGACTGATAATCAGTGATTTTAAACCACGATAGAGTGGAGGGAGAACTTTAATGAAGACACGTTTCGGTCACCAGGTAAACCCTGATGGAGGTAGAACATTTCCTCTCATCCCTGTCGACAAGAAACTGGAGGTGAGCTTTTACAGTTAAGATTAAAGCGTGATACAGTAAAAGTTAACAGCCGCCTGAAAGGAGAAATGCTCGGCCAAGTCGTACCATGAATGACTCACGGCACTTATCAGCTATCACTTTCATTATGAAGCACTCAGTATGACACTGTTCCTCTTTTACTGGGCGTTTATGGTGCCCTGAATACAGCTGAGGGCTAAATACTGCCTGCGCTCACACTGTGGGTTGTTCACTCTTTCTTCTTCCCTTTCCGACTCACACACACTGATCATACACACTTCCTCCTCAGTCTTCAGACAGCATTCCCAGAGGATACAGAAGAAGCTGTTGTTGTGCCTCCACCCCCTCCCCCTCTCCGTCCCTCGTCCCTCTCCATCTCCACCTTACTCTCAGCACATGGAAACAATACAGCTGGATCCAAACTCTTCTGTGCACTCACAGTGAAAGAAAAGAGGTCGAGCTTGTGTCTGCTTGCGTTCGCTGTGATTAATAACCCCCACCCTCTGCTAAATCTCCTGGATAGTTCACATACCATCGCTCCCATCTGAGAAAGAGAGCTCTCACAGTTTATGGCAGGTTTCAAAGCATTACTGCTGTCAAAACAACCACACACCTTCACTGCCTTTTCACCTCACTCGGCCCGAGGCAGAGTCTTTCCTGATAAAGAACACCTTCAAAGCAAAGAAGGAGAACGGGGAGGGCCGCCACACAGCACCATCGACTACGGCTGGAGTCCTGCTCATTTAGCAGGATCAGATCATTTAGATGGACCAGACGGCAAGGACATAACATCAGTGCTGGTGCTGAAGGTCAACTTCCAACAATAAACAAGAGCTTGCAGCCTTAATCTTAAAGAGATTTGGTGGAATGCAGGTTTGTTCTCGGGCAGCTTATGAGGCGACAAATTCAAGGGCAAGCTCCACATGTCGTGTTTTTGCAACAACAACCACCACCTGTGGGTTTTAAGATGAGCATCTGTCTCAGCTGTGTGATGATGAATATGAAACTGAGACCATGCGTCCATCAGCTGAAAGTCTAATTATTGCTTTGGTTGCACTACAAGGAATGAAAGGAGAGGGAGCTTTGTTTGGTCACCTCCTCACAGGTCGGTATTAATGGCGAAAGGAACACTGGAACCACTGGGCCTTCCACACAGGCTGTCTCCAGAGGTTGTATCTGGCCGTCCACTGGGAACGACAGGATTTATTTGATCTGTTTGAGAAGGCCAACTGTATTGCTCTGACCCTGACAGTTTTTACGTTTATAATTACTAAAACTTGCCGTTTGAAACTTGGCGTGCATAGTTGGCAGATAATGAATCCTGATGACTTACCTGCAGTGACATTTTAATTGGCGCAAAACTTTGGTTTATGGCATACGGCTAATTAGCAAATGCTATCATGCTAACACTTTTTGTGCTTTCAGATCATTTTTACAAATGTGATCATACCATAATCAATACTGCAATCAAAATTCTAGATAATTTCTTGACTCATATCACAGCACTATTAATCAGACACTCATCTGATCATATAAGTGGTCGAATATGACCGTGCTTGGGTTTCCTGAACTGCAGGCTAACCTGTAGCTGAGTGTATCTGCACCAGACACACTTTGCAGTGATAGAAATACTAACAATGCAGCCAGTCACACTCATGAACAGGAACATTTCCAGAGAGTTTTGTCTAAAAGTGCAATTCACAAAGTCAGATCAGTCAGAAAAGAGAGTTAAAGCAGTCTGTTAAGTCCAGAAGACTTCAGGACTTTGCGTTAACCACAGCTGATGGCAAAGCACTATTAGCCTGCATTCATCTTGACCTGTCCCAGCATGCTTCAGGCCTCATCCAGCACTGCTCCCAGCTCAGGATGCAGCACTGACATTCCCTTCGCTACAACAAGACGAAGCTCGTTTCCTCGGCTGCAAAACAAGACAAGCTTAGTAAGAGTTGGAACCTGTAGTCTGACTCATCAAGTGCATTACACACTATTCTGTTGACGAAGACATCAAAAACACGGCAGATCATTTCACTGAAGTGACTTTTCCTCCAGCGGCCGTCACATTTCCTCAGCCTGAACAGGCCCGTGTGCTACATACAGACGCTCTTCAAACCAGTCAAACCATCCCTGAGTTTGTTGCACACTTCAGCTCACGAGTCTCAACAGAAAAGATGCTGATCAGAGAAATGTTGACGCATTTCGATATTTCCCTTTCTGAGCTTGGCAGAAGCGAGAGGGCAGGTTTTCACTTCTGTCCATCGAGGCTGACCACAAGTGTCCGTGAGAGTAGGGCAGCGTGACCAAAACTTCTGTCCCTGTATATGTCATTTTATGTGACTGTAACGGAATATATATATAATAAATATATTATAATACAAAGCGTACAGGAGGGGGCTCATCCCTGGTGACTGTTTGACATCAGTACATCATATATTTGGACGTACCTGCAATATTAACAAAAGAGTGGAAAACGATACGCAGGCAGTCAGAAAAGAGTTTGAAGCAGCTACACTCTGTGCAGTGTCATCAGCTTGCTGTGTAGCAGCGTAGCACTGCAGACACTGTGAATGACAGTGTGTAAATGCAGTGTATTCCATCATAGCGACCAACCCTAGCGTCTGTGAGCGTCTGTGCCTGTCTGTGATGTCCCTTGAATGAAGTGGAAGCAGTAACTGCACCTTCTGCACGAGTCTGTCACACAGAAGTGAAGGTGAACTTATCTCAGCGCACTGACTTCAACTCACTTCCAACATAATAAACCACGACCGTGATGATTTACACAGTTTGATGAAGGTTATCTATTGATGTGTCAGTTCTTCACTTCCCATCAATGTGACAATTTAAATAAATCCAGCGGCAACTATTAAAAACAATAATAATAATCAATAATTTTTCAACCCTTGCAGCTTCATCAGGTTTTATCTGAAACAAGTTCTCACCTCTACTTTCCATGTTACGATGAATTTATTCTGAAAACCAGTCATATTGATAACCAGTTGTCATGGTTTTCATGTTACTGTCAGTAATGTAATGGGAAGTTACAGCGGAGGGAAAATACATCTGGGCATACATGTTATAGTGTACTGTAAACAAATCCATTGTCTCCCCTTCAGGAAAGAACGCCCTCCCTCACACACATCTGCAAAACACACACTGCAAAGAGGGGAGCGAATAAAAAACTACAGAGGGGTAAAGATGGAAATGTCCACCGTGCTCAGCAGCTGTCACTGTCTGTATTCTGTGATGAGCACTTTGCTCCATTAAGCTTCAACCCACAGACGCCCAGGCCTTTTGTCAGCCTGCAGACCCCCTGAGAGCCTCAGACCCCCTGGACGCTGCCCCGTGGAAGCGTGTGTGTGTGTGTGTGTGTGTGTGTGAGAGAGAGAGAGGCACACAGTATATCTAAAATACAGGGCTCACTTCAGGCTTCCTCTAGGATTCAGTGGATTCTGACTTTAAAACAAGAAAATTATACATATGTAAGTTGTACACGAGTTTGTAAACTATTTATTACTATAATGAAGTTCTGTTTCACACATGTTAATGTAACTTCAGTGTAGCTGAACAGTGTGAGCTACTCCAATGAAGTCATGTGCTGCTTGCTCACGGTTTAAGCTGTAATTACAAGTAAACGCATAAATGCAAATCCAGGTGAAACAGCACCTTAACTGTCAGTAACTTACCTCTTTAAATCTGATCTGAGTGCTGCCAGAGTTCTGTGCAAACACACAGCACAGGGTTGAGAAAGAAGTGTGAGTCAGCTGCAGAGCTTTTTCCCTGACTGCGTCCTACCTGGTTTGAAAAGACAAGTCGAGGGCTACTGTCCTGCAGGAACCGCCGCAGTCGGAGCCAGAAACATTTGCAACTGTCCCTTTTCCCCTGAGAAGGACGGAAGTGTGTCCACAGAGGAGCCTGTTCTCACAGAGACATCTGGACAGCTCACGAACACGACCAAACTCCTTCCAATAAATTCTCAGGAATGATTAGTTGGCTTAAAAGTTCCGGGTTGGTTGGAGTCGCTCAGTCGACTGTTTGACCAAAGCTAGCTAGTTTTAGACAATTAGTTTCCGGTCAGGACTTTCAAAATAAACCTCTTCCTGTCCGTTCTGGTTCACTATAGCCTTCGGCGTGAAAATAATATCAGTGACAAAGAGACTGTCGCTGTTTATTTATTTCAAGGCATTTAATTCCATTCATAGGCATTCATTTAAGATTTCCCCTTCAACTCTTTCGATGTGCTGCTTTTAAGCTTGTCAATAAATAATCGTATTCTTCCAGCGAGACGGCACTTTTACTTTGAAAGGAAAAGAATATGAATTGTGGAAATGCTGCTGATGCTTGTCCGGAGCTAGACCAGCTTTTCTTCAAAATTTTCAAGGAGTGGAAGATGAACTAATTCGAAGTTCCGGGTCGGGCACAGCTGATTACAGCCGCCCCCTGCTGTTCGCAGCGCTCGTGCCGTCCTGTCCTCAGCCCTCACTGACGTTCACCGCAGGGGCGGCTGGGAGCCCAACGCCGCGCTGCAGGCCTTTCTTCTGTACAGAGACCTCCAAGTGTATGTCTCCAAAGGCCTTTAACACAGTAAACAGACGGTTTGGAGCTGACAGGAAACGAGGGGAAGACGAGATAAAGAAAGTAACAGAAGTCTCCAGCAGCAGTCAGACCAGAGTTTTAACTACAGTCAGTACAAGTGACTGCTGTGACGTAGCATGTATATTTTCTCTGGGTGTGTATGTATAAATATATTTATATATATAAACCCTCTGACACACAAAAACGTGACAGCTTACACTGGAAACTGAGACCAGACAAGACACCAAGAATACCAAGTGTTTATTTTGTTTCATTTGATGCAACTACAGCTTAGAAATATCGAGCCTGTTAAAAAGTCTGTACACACACACACACACACACACACTCTCTCTCTCTCTCACGCACACACACACACACAGACTTGAACTCCCTGGGTGCTCTATGAAGGATTAGGCAAACTCACAACACTGTCCAAACACAATGACTGACTGAGGATCTGTCCACAGTGATGTAAAGTGCAACGATGAGACAGGAAGCTTTGATAAAGCTGACGGGTTTGTGGATAAATTCCTTAAACTATGAGGTTTAGCCAATTTTAGCCCAAATTAGTAGCAGTAATAATATATCAGGTATAAAAAAATAAAAGCTATTCTATACAAGCGGTAGAGAGGGAAACAGACAACACACACAGATCATCCAGAGCACATTATTATACAAAAAGAAGAAAGCACTGTAGAAACATGGATGTTGTTCATCTTGTACTTTAACAGTCTGATTAGTAACAACTCATCCTGACCTGCTACTCACCAGCCCAGCACAGACAGAAGGGTGAGGAGGTGAAACATGACATTTAAAGTGATCGGCAGCATTTCGTTTACCAGAAACAGACAGAAAACTGGAAAAAACCTGCTGAATAGGGATCTGCGCCAAATATACAAAAACAAGCAAAAAGAGGAGCTTTTTTCATGGCCAGAAGTAAAAATACACATATGTCCTTTTACATACAAATGAAGTACAATGGTTTTCATATACATACATTATAACTGAAAGACAATCACCACAGAGGTTATTTTGGAGGATGGGGGGGAAAAAAAGCTATTCCTTTGATGTACAGCACTTAAAATATATATATAATCAGAGCCAATAAAAATGTCCAAGGTCCAAAAGTCCAGAGGCAAACTGAGACTCAAAGCAAGCCTACGTTTATGATCGAACACCTCAGTGCAGAAGCGCCAGGTACAGAGCATAAAGAGGAGCTCAGAGGAGAAGCTTCGTTCCACTTCGACGAGCACATTACTGACCTAAAAAGCGTCCATGTAACATGGCGGCATTCTAAAACTTCCCCCAATCAACTCCATTGTTTCGGTGCTTGGCTCGTTACGTCACAGAGATTACTGGCTTCAGTAACTCAACGCTAAGATCCTCTTTCTCTAACTGCACACGAAAGCACTTCCAACACTGAAACGTTTAATTCCAACAAACTCTTTGTGAAAACGAAGCTCTTCATACGTACAGTATGAGGACTTGAGTGTGGTACCTTTGTTTATTTGCAAACTATTGCTCTGCCTGTTACAGCCGTAGTTCAGTAATACACCGTAGTTTCGTGTGCCGGTAATACAAAATATATATTCTCTATGTACATGAGGACAGTGCATATTTAACCAGGTGTGTTTGGACTGAAGCCATGCGTGAGCAGCTGCCGCGTGATAAAGGCTGTGCTCTGTTAGCCTGCCATGACTCTTTACCTGATAGGAACAGGGTTTCTCTTTTTTTCTTTCCAGGAGACATCTGACTCAAGTTAAGAGAGTGTTGAATACAAAATTCAAGCACACAGACACACAAGCACACTCATGTAAGGTATGCCCACACACGCTCCCTCACAAGCACACGGGAAAGCTGATACACAAACATAGTGCTTTATCATACATAACAATCCAAAAATATAATTATTTCTCTTGTTTTCACTATGTTTCCTCTGAAAAGCGGTAAGTAAAACGTTTTGTTCTCGTCTGTATTTCACCACAGGCCTGTACATCGAGCCGCTGTCTGACTGAGCTCAGCTTGAGCTCATCGTATCAGTGCAGAGGTGTCCTTGAACGCTCATCAGATCATATTGGCTTTCCTGCACCTCTTCTCACCTTCACCGTCAGTGGTGGTGGGGGGGGGGTATCTTGGAGAAAATGAAGGTAGGTTTAGCATGTTTAGGGAAACTGCTTCCCAATTTCACAACAATCTCAGGGGTCAGAGGTTGAGAATAGGGACGTCAAAGAGGTCACACAGGCCTTCTGTCTCATCCAGGTTGTATATGTAGTCGTGGTCACTGGGTGGAGGGGACAGGCGGAGGAGAGGCGAGAACACTGGAGAGAGATGAGAAGTGCAGGACGCTTAGCAAGACGCCACAAGTCAAAGTCTCTTTGTTGCACACATTACTCTCCATCAATTCAAACTTACTATAACAAGCAAACTCACCTTCTGATGACATCAAATCCTCCAACAGGTCTCCACTCATCATCTCTGTCAAAGAACGAAAAAAGAAGTGAGAGACGTTCACAAAACCTTCAGTCTGCAGAGAAACTGGAATTTAAGGAGGAAAATATGCTGTTTGTGTAATACTGGAGGAGTTTACCTTTTGTTGGATCAAACATGTCAGAGAGCTCTTTGGGAAAGTCCAGCACTAGAGGGAAACCACAGCAAACATTGAAGCTATACAGTCACGACTTTACACTTAAAGGGTTAAAGGGGGGTCTATAGGCAGAAATGGAATATAAGATTCATCATTATGTATTATTTTCTCAAGGGTGGGGTTCAGTGAGGGGTATTCAGCTGGTTGCAATCTGTAACCTGACTGCTAGATTCCACTAAATCCTATACACTGGTCCATTTAGTGCATGATCTGAGTGTTGAAATTTTCAAGGTCCTGAGTGGAAAGTAGACATTTAAATCAATGGTTTGCATAATAATACCATTTTTAAAAAGTAAAATATGCAATTTAACAGCCAAAGAATCACCATGTTCCCAATGACAGACAGTAAACAGCACCAAACTTTGGAAACAAAGGACCAAATGTACCCTAATGACAGTATACACTGCAGAGAGAGAGAGAGAGAGAGAGAGAGAGAGAGAGAGAGAGAGGAGAGGGGAGAGAGAGAGCGAGAGAGAGAGAGAGAGAGAGGGGAGAGAGAGGAGACAGAGGAGAGAGGGAGAGAGAGGTGAGAGAGAGAGGAGACAGGAGAGAGCGAGAGAGAGAGAGAGGGAGAGAGAGAGGGGAGAGAGAGGTGAGAGAGAGGAGACAGAGGAGAGAGACAGAGGAGAGAGAGGGAGAGAGTGAGAGGAGTGAGAGGGAGAGACAGAGGAGAGAGAGAGGGAGAGAGGAGAGAGAGAGAGAGGGAGGGAGGGAGAGGGAGAGACAGAGAGAGAGAGGAGAGAGAGAGAGAGGGAGGGAGGGAGAGGGAGAGACAGAGAGAGAGAGAGAGAGAGAGAGAGAGAGTTCAGCAGCATGCAAAACTCACATTCAGAGGGATCTGACTTAATTGGTTCAAACACTGCAGAGGCAGAAGAGGACGCAGATCCATCCAACGAGGCAGAGGACTGTAGCTGCTGAGTGACTGTAGCAGGTGTGTCTGTTGTCGGGGTGAGTGGCGTGGTGGTCGTCACGTCTGAAATAAGTGTGAGGAGACAAAATAACGAACGTTGGTTCTTGGTCAGGGATGCGCGTCATTAGGCGACTAGTCGATAAATGTTGCTACCCTCACTACGTGGCGTCAGAAAGACTGGTTGCTTAAACGTATTATTATTTTATCAATGTGCACATTTAAATGACAGGACACTGTGTTCACAATGCATGGCAGGGCTTCCCTTATCCAGGAATGACTGTTTTTTACTGGGAAAATCTCTTCAAGTCTGACATACTGAAATCTCTTGTCATCACATCCAGTGAAAGAAATTCCCCAGTTAGACGTGAAAATATTCTGTTTTTCCCCGCTGCCTCTCTGATGCTGATGATCTCACTCATCTCCCTGTATGGTGAATCGAGGGTTTATTTCAACCAACTAGAGTTTGTGGTCATTGCTGGAACAGTACAAAGACAAACCGAGAGAGTTTTGATGAGTTTCATTCTCTGCTGAGTTTGAATGAAGGGGTTTTTACGGTGATTAAATGACTGTTTCTGTAACTGGAGTCTGGTGGCTTTGGAGAGAATAATAATGGCTACTTCTGTCTGCATCCTTTAGAATGATTCGTCTGGGAACCATTCAGGATCCCAGTCACTGGTACGTTGCCCCTCTCTACCTGTCACTGACGCTGTTTGGTTGGCTGCTGTCGCTGACGTTGTGGCAGGACCAGGTTTTGTAGAAGCCACTAGAGCTGGTTTGGGGATCTGGAGGGTGGAAAGAAAAGAAGAGGAAAGTCACAGCACTGCACGATGAGAAATCTTTGTGTGATAAATCATTTTTTAAAGGCGATGAAGCGTTTATCTATTTCAAACAACACAACTCATATGAATAGAGAAAAACTGGGAAAAATATTGCTGCTTTGGGATCAATGCCAGTGAAGATCCAGTCTATTGGCTTAAAAAGGTCAATACATAAATAGAGAAAGCTGAAAGAGCTGTGTGGACCTGGGAGGCAGCAGTGGGCGGCTGAGAGGTAGGCGTCGGTGCTGAGAGGCTTTGAAGGACATCATCTGGAGGAGGGACGGGCAAGACAACAGGAGAGGCACTGGACGGGTCCTTGTTGACCAACAAAACCTCGATAGGACCAGATGAACTCTTGAGACGGATCTGGTATTTCCTCTGTCCATTGAGGACCTGGAAAAGAAGACATACACCCAGTCTGAGACCTGAGACATATAGTAGCTGGACAAACGCAGCATACAAAACCCACAAACCACACACATACTGTCACTTACAGCTTCTGGTATGGGGACCTCTAGTTGTGTCCCAATGGGAGCACGGATTGCTAGGAGTGTGTCACCTGAGGACAAAAGACAGGCAGGTGATGAGTGATGGAAACTGTATGATGGAGACCCTCAATGTGAGTGTGGCAGGCAAAGAGAAATGTCTGTAAAGACTGAGCATCTGAAACAATTACCTTTGAAAGCTCCACAGAGGTCTTCATGTTTTACATATGCCATAGTATTCATGTGTTAAGGCTCCAATTCCAATGACAATCAGGTCCATCACATCATTAGCAAAAGCAATTTCATCCTCAGGATGGCTGGTAAACCAAGGGCATGATGCTTTACTGAAAGCTAGAGGCAGCAGAGGCTGAGATAACCCAGCTGCTCCCCAGGTGTGGCACTGCTGCTGTCCACTGTGATCAATACAGTGCTTTCTTTCTTTCTTTCTGAGTCATCATAAGGGCTTTTTTTTTCTCAGACTTCAGAAAGCTCCAGACCCACAGAGAGCAGTATACAACTGCCTTTAGAGGCTAAGTAATACATGCCCTGACCTTTATGTAGAAACTCAGCGGAGTGGCCCTTTAAGTGACCAGGACAGACAATATGAGCTGTGGGGATGCATGCCCAGGATTATCCCCTATGAGATGCCAGATGGTGTTGAGATTGGAGATGTTTCATTGTTCTGTCAATGCGTCTCCTGTTGCTCTGTGTCATCGAGAGCCGCAAACACAACACCTAAACACTGACCATGAGTGGCTGTCACAAAGCACTAACAATGAGTATATCAAAGTAATTCATCATGGCATGTTTTCTTATGGCTTGACACCCCGATGCTGGTTCTTCAGGAGCACTTTTCTCATGATAAAGAAAAGACTGTCTGTCCGAAACAGGAAAAACCTCGGCTGTAGTCAGCACCTACACACTTGTGTGCAACACTTGCAAGCCTGCAAATTCACTAAACATTTTTCAACATTCAACAGGTGAAAGTTACAGTATTCTTATTGTCAGATGGGCCTTTAGTACAACTGCAATGGCTCTACTGAAAAAACTGTCTGAAAAAATGACCTCAGTGATGTCACAAGAGTCATCTTGGCCAGGCTTGAAGAAGAAGCATGGCTCTCCACTGTGACCAAAATGACTGCACAGGTGACCTCTCCTTGAGAGCGAGTGAGTTAAAATTTTAAGTGGTTGCATTCGTGCGAGAGGCGCGATCTGGGAGAAATGTTGTCCTGCAGAGACAGAGAGCTCTCGCAGATCTAGATGCAGCACTTCCAGAGGTGAACCCTCACTCTGTCAATGCTTATACCTAACGAGGTATCAGCTAATTGGAGTTAACGTTTTCATAACTCTGCACGTGGTGAACTTAATGTTATTAAGCTAACTTTAGCTGGGGAAGCCTCACTGCACCGCAAGTAATGTCACATCACATCATGTGAGCACACGTGAGTTAGATGTCAGTGGCAGGATGTTCTTTCACAAATGCTGATAACGTATATCTAATTTTCTAATTGCATATTTTGGCATTTTTAATACGTAAAACAAGCGGATATTTTACTTTTCATGTGAGCCATGTGTCTTTGGCCTATAGTCGATTATATGTTATTTAACAGAAAAGCAGAACATGGTACAGGGTCGATTTTAAGGGGAGAAACTGGTGACATATGTGTACGTTTAGAATGAAAGGGTGCGAGCAAATCATGTGCAGGTGCAACCGACAGTGGAAAAGTGAGTTTGGAACCCTGAAGCAGCTGATTGGCTGAGCAGAGAAACTATTTCTATCTGTAACACACGCAAACACAGCGTGCAGTGAAGGATATGGGCTGTTGTTGGAGTCGTCTGTGACATTCTTAATACTTTGTTGGACCCAGACTCTCTGCTGGTCCAGCTCGTGTTCCCTGAGAGCCAGGTCATCCAGCTCGGCCTTCAGATCGATCAGCTTATCGGCTATCTCTCTGGTGTTACAGCCTGGACCTACACCCCTAAAACACAAAGGCAAATACATGGTCATGGACAGACAGCAGGCAAACACAACTTCACACACTCACGCTGTTTCTCCTCACTGTGCTTTATCATGTATACAGCCACTGATCAGTCTGCCTCATGTGAGAGCTTGGACAACACAGGTGTATCAGGACCGCAGCTGCATTGACAGGTAACATACTTCATGACAGACGTTGTGATTACCACACAACTTGAAATAATGCTTTCTTTACTCTTACATCACACTGTTACACTGTGTAGTTCAATATTCTTTGTCAGTTATTTCAGAAAGTGAAAACTGTATGTATTACAGACTCATTACATAAACTAAAATGTTTCAAGCATTTGTTGATTTCAATTTTGATAATTAGGGTCTCAAAATATTAGTCCATTTCCTTTCAAGTTTGAGTAAATCACTATTTCTGGAGTATTAATACCCTGAATCTCTCAGTCAGGTTCAGTACACACTACTGCAATCATGGAGAAGACTGCAGACTTGACAGCTGTCCAGAAGACACTCACTGACACCCTCCACAGGGAGGGTAAGCCACAGAAGATCCCTGCTGAAAGGGCTGGCTGTTCAGAGAGTGCTGTATCAAAGCATATTCATGGAAAGTTGACTGGAAGGGCGAAGTGTGGTAGGAAAATGTGCACAAGCAACAGGGATGACCGCAGCCTTGAGAAGATTGTCGAGCAAAGCCGATTCAAGAATGTGGGGGAGCTTCACGAGGAGCGGGCCGAGGCTGGAGCCACCACACACAGACGTGTCCTTGAAATGGGCTACAAGTGTCGCATACCTAGTGTCAAACCACTCCTGAACCAGAGACGACGTCAGAAGCGTCTTACCTGGACTGAGGAGAAGAAGAACTGGACCATTGCTCAGTGGTCTGAAGTCCTCTTTTTTAGATGAAAGTAAATTTGGTATTTCATTCGGAAATCAAGGATCCAGAGTCTGGAGGAAGAGCTGAGAGGCACAGAATCCAAGTTGCTTGAAGTATCCACAGTCAGTGAGGATTTGGTGCCATGTCATCTGCTGGTGTTGTTCCACTGTGTTTTGTCAAACACAGCCATGAACCAGGAGGTTTCAGAGCACTTCATGCTTCTGTCTGCTGACAAGCTTTATGGAAATCCTGCTTTCCTTTTCCAGCAGGACTTGGCACCTGCCCACAGTGCCAAAACTACTCCGAACTGGTTTGCTGACCATGGCGTTACTGTGCTTGATTGGCTGGCTAACTCGCCTGACCTGAACCCTGTAGAGACTCTATGGTGAATTGTCAAGAGGAAGATGAAGACCCCATAATACAGATGAGCCGAAAGCCCCTATCAAAGCAACCCAGACTTCCACAACACCTCAGCAGTGCCACAGGCTGATCGCCTCCAAATTGATTTCCCTGAATATCGATCTGTGCTCCTACTCAAACAAGACCCCATGTAGGAAATGTTTCCGGACATTTCAGGGATAGACTGCATGTGTGAAAGGTGTTACTGTATCTGATACAGTATAAATACTGCGATCTTGAGTACAGCGACAAAACAGCAAAGAAATGTCACTGTTTGTTCTAACACAGCATTTTCATATGTATTTATGACTCTGGTTATATACAGGTCTCCAGGAGGTTGTAGCAGCACACCTGCTGCAGTCTTGTGTTTTCTATTGTTCAGACAACTTTGTTATAGTGTCAGTTTGGGCAGAGCGCAGCACAGCAAGCCAGCAGCTGCATAAGCAGCTTCCATAACTAGATAATAAGTGAAATCTTCCAGGACATGTGGACAGAGACCAAACTCTGCACACGTCACTTTCATTGATTGAAAACGAAATATAGGTCAGGCTGAAATGAGCAAATAAACCAACAACATGGTATAGGACCCTGTTTAAGTTGTTTAGTTTGTAATGTGTAGGCATGTAGATCTTTTAAAGGACATGTTTATGTTGAAAATATATAGTTGGATGTCTCTCGTTGTATTGGTTTTCTGTTTTATGGACATTTTGCACAAAAACAGATATCATATATCAAAACCATGTGTTAAAAAAAAAACAACATAAAAGTCTTCATCTACTCCCACCATCCGAGGAAGTGAGGACACAGCAGATTAACCTCATGGAAATATCACCACAACAACAACAACAACAACAGGAAAACTCTTTGGCTTTATTTGCAGGCTAATCACTCCTACATAATTTTACTTTTGGACTGCTTTTAGGGCCAAAACAAAGCCGGATTCACTTCAAACTAGAGCTCAAGGATGGATCAATACCAGCTTCAAACTATGAACCTTCAAGTTTTGCCATTGTTATGATGCTTTATTGTTCATGTTGCTGGTTATTCTGTTGAAATTGGAGTTAGCATGTTCCACCGCATCTATTGATGACCCACACACTGTATTTAATATTGAGGGACTGTCAAGAGAAGCTGTTTGAACGGTAAGACTCATTTCAATTGAAACCAATTAACAAAGCAGAGTCGCAGGGTGGATGTGGGAAAGCCCCCCACTGTGTGCTGCATCAGTATGTGTGTCTGTATGTTAATTTAGTTGATAGACGTGGCCCATATTGTACTTGCATAATATACTAATAAATGCTGTTGAGCTGCTTCATCCTCCCCCTCATCCAACTCAGAGATTGAATCACATTTACTAATTTAACTACATTATGGGGCAGAGTCCTCCGTCCAAAATAAATGGAGGCCTATACCTTATTTTCATTCTTATTTGGAGCCTATAAACACACCTGTTGTTTTCATCATTTTTTCTTTCTTAAGATATGTTGTAAGTGAAGTACCCATTTATATTTTTCTATACTGTAATATGACACTGTTACCATAAAAAAAAAGCTCATGACACACTAAATGTGGATCATTCAGAATTAGAATTAAATTGAAGATTTTTTCTTTTCATGAAGACAAAATGCAGTAAATTATTTTAGAGAGCACATTTGATACTTATTTAGTTTAGTTTGTTTTTGTTTTTTGATCAAGGGAGAGACTTTCCATCTTTGGGGAATAAAACAAAAAACTTACTTCCACTGGATGCTGTTCTTGGACTTCTTCTCTATCAGTCCGATTCCCTCCAACACATTAGTGATATCGTAGATTCGTCGCTTCTGCCGCACCGCCAAGGTGTCTGCTGCCTGAATGACAGGACATAAGCATTGAAAAATATAACAGAGACCACTGGTATCTCCTTTAGTAGGTTCATAGCTAAAAAAGAGACAAAGAGAGACTTCAGTATCTGTACTGTTCAATGCACTGCACCCAAAAACCATGAAGTTTCACCACCCATCATATGACAGTGTCACTTAAACTTCCTTCTCCTCCCAAACTCTTTCTGTTTAACTAATAAACTAATGATAACCATATGGCTGGTACTGATAAGCCTAGCTTTAGTCAGCAGGCCCTGTGGGTTCAATGGTGTCACAGACCTGCTGAATGGCAGCTAATAAACCATAAGGCTTTTGCTTAAACAGTTCATATGACATAATTTCATTATTCACTAATGCAAAACATTGAAGATGTGTTATAACAGATAAATTACACTTGGATAGGAGAAAAAGCCACAGAAATTATTCTTTTTCTGTCAAGGAGACGACACTTCATTGATTCATTGTTTAAAGTCAAATGATTTCATTATTCACAAAATCTGTGTGTTTTTAACGGACAGGAGAGAATGAAAGAGAAACTACCTGATGGTACTTTAGTATTAGTCTAGAGTCAAGTGTCACCATGAGTGTCAGCGGCTGTGAAGCCACCATCAACTCACTGAGGTCACCGTGAAAAGGAAACTGTTCTGTTAGACAAACTCATGCTTGACTGGTCAAGCTGTCTTTTGGTTCATTGGTTTTGGTTGAGAAAAAACATCCATGGCAGCATTTGTTAAAACGTTTCAGTTTACACTCCAGCTCTGAAAAGTGTATTGACGTGTTTGGTTAAGTCTGGCCAAACTCAACTTCAAGGGATTTAAGTTAAAGGCTGATTAAGCGTTAGTGGCACTGTCTAAAAACTGTGCAAAGACCTTTAACTTCGTAGAGGCAAACGCCAACTACTTCTTCAAGCAAATTAGCCTGTGACTGATACCAACAGGCTGCTCACCAAGTAGTTTTCTGGAAGTTTTCCTATAAAATCTGAACAGCTCATCAAGAGGATGAAGGCCTAGACTGAGGTGAACACAGCTAACGTTAGTTAATATACATGTAATTGAAATGCTAATGCTAAAAGCACATGTTTTTAAGTTGCAACTGCAAGCTAGCTCAGTTAATGCATGCCGTTAAGTGACAAAGACAACATCAGAAAAAGCTTGTTCATGTGTGAAGATGCAATAGTGTTAGCTCAGAAGGGAACGACAAAAGCTGACCCACTTTTTCAACTTTGAATCTGCAGGGGGCAGAGTCTGAAAAGTTGACCAGTTTTCTCTAAGTTCAGCTTGTAACCTTACTTTGCTCCCCTTTCAGGAATGCCAAAATAACATGACACGGGATTTAGGCCGAGGTTTAAAAGTAACCGAGGTGTTTAAAAACTACATATCCACATGAGGTCTAACCATTCAAATAAGCTTGTCACACGGCTAGGCTAGGCTAACGGGCAGGCTAGCGAAAGTGCATGTAACCAAACGACAGCGGGCAGGCTCAAAATGACAAGCGCTAGCTAACAACAAAGACTCCGGGCTGCATGCTCACCGCTTTCAAATCCAGCACTCCATCCTTTGCCTCTTGTAGTAAAGTCACAAACTTAGTCGTGAGCAGTCCTAGGCTCTTTTCGTGCCTACTGGGGGTCTGTGGCTGCAGCGAGTCGCCCACAGCACCCAGTTCGCCTCTATTACCGGCCGCCTCCAGCTCCATCATCGCTCGGGACCAGCTCCGTACTTCCCCCTGCCTCCCCGACCAAACCCAGCCAGCGAGCCCAGGAAAGCACGCCCCACCGTCGCAGTAAGATAAACAGAAGGCCGGGAAAGTGTGTGCCAGATAGCGGGTGTTTAATGAGCTAGTCCGACCTGGTTTGCTCCAAATTATTTCACTAAACTGATCTACACAGACTGAGTTACAGCAATTCAATGGGCGAGCACACGGTGGAGAGAGCCGTTGGCCACGCGAGGTATGACGGGACGGTTCAATCGTCGGAGGGAGCGTCTGCAAATACTCACATCGATTGAAAGGCCTGTTTCAAAACAGAGTTTGTTTATGGAAACGTATGAAGTCAATAAATACTTTCTTACCCGCCGTTTTTTTTGTATCATGGTCAAACGTTAATAATCTACAGGGATGGTGTGTTGTTCTTTTTTTAGGATTATAAAAAGATCTTTTTTTCGGATATACTACGAGTGCCACTTTCACACAATCCCTTACATACTCAAACTTGAAGAAAACACGCGTTCCTGAAAGTGCACGCGTACGCGCACACCATTCACACGCGCGGGCGGACAGGAACGTTTTCCAGACATTTCCAATAAAAAACCATTTGAAAACCCTTAGCATTGACTTTGAAGTCTTTGTACTAGATTTTATATAATTTTCACATAATTTTTTGACTGGATCCATAAGTCATAGTTTTATTATTTTTGTTTTTTTTTCTTCCATATTTATATAGAACTATATGTACTACACTAACTATATAATAGCATTTGACGTTTATTCTCCGTGACAACCGCAGTTGAAAGCCATTGTAGAGGAATTTATTCTATTCTATTTTCTTATTATTGTGCATGTTCACAGTCTATTGCGAGGTAGTCAGTTATCTGAGAGGCTGTGGCTGATCAATAAAACAATCAAGCCTCCAGTACACAGCCCATGTGTAAACGTACTTCAGTCACTTCCAGTTGCTGTTTGTAGAATTATTAGATTATACAATGTGAAGACAAATAAATAAATCTAAATAAAAACAATATGAGGCAAATAAAATGTTTTATCTATGCAGTATAAACTTTTAAAGATAAGATGAGGTAACACCTTACTTATCCTACATACCAGGGAAATTCAAATTTGTTACAGCAACACAATAAAAAAGTGAGGTAAAAACAGAACAATTAAAAAAATACAAAATAAAATCAACAATAGATAAAAAGATACTGAATAAAAATCAACAATAGAAGGAAGAATATTGCAAAGGGTGTTAGCAGGTGTACCTTTAACCAAACGGCAAGCATTGAAGATGAACATATGAAGAAAAGCAACTGCTCACGACAGGACCCTGAAAAGGAGCCTAATAGAATTTAACATGAGTGCATTAGTTTAATTCTCAAAGATTCAAATTAATTGCTTTGGCAATTTTCATGTGTTTTCTTATTTGATTCCTATTTCATCAGTGTTTCCTTACCTAATCATTTTGTGTTAGGTACGATAAGTCACGATCATTCATAAACCACCAAGCCATCCTCTGTGGCCAGCAGGGGGAGGCAGCGCGCAGGGGAAAACGCCCTCGTAAATTACGCTTTGGGATGAGTAGATTCGCGCCATTGTAAATCTGCTTTGTACGTGGAAAAAAAATGCAAATATATATAATTACGTGTACCGATGTACTGAGCTTTTAGACCCTTCTCATTGCTGTTCTGTTCACACTCGAAAACAGAACCAGCAGCTGAGACTCAGTGTGACGAAAGTGCGTTTACCGACACGCTGCTACTCTACTGCCGCTGACAGAAGCTAGCAGGAGCGACGTCTCTGCTACAGGAAGCAACGTATTTAATACAGGTATTCATACCCAGGTAAATCTGCATCTTATAATAAATCTGTGTTTACCGTATAAATGAGAATAGCGGCGCCGAGTTCGACACGTCCACGGCAGAGTGTCCCTCCGTGACCGGTTAAAGCGGCGGACCTAAACGTTAGCTGCTCTCCAGGCTAACATGGAGCTAATCCTGCATGTTTACTGACAGGGTTCACATCTCTGACACTGACTGCAGTCATATCAAACATATTGATTTTAGTCACTGCAACTGCTTAACCTTTGCTAGTTATGTTTCAGGTCAGTGTTAATGAGGAAGTCTTGCTTCTGCTTTACGGGAACGTTGTTTTCCCTTTGGTTGGTTGACATTGATTATTACACACATTTTTTTTATTATTACACATTGAAAAATAACCATACAGCTCAACAAAAAGACTGAACCATATGTGAAGATATGACAGAGAAAGGTGATGGTAGACATATCAGATGATGATATACTTATGATTTTTACTATTATTGTTATTGTTATTATTATGAGACCCTCAAATTTAAAGCATAATGCATTCACGTATGTTTTATTGTCGCCTTTGTGGTATTTTTCAGCCGCAGCCATGAAGAAAAACAAATGCAAAGCGAACGCTACTGCTGAGAAGGAGTTCGTGTTTGAGTTCAAGGCAGGAAAACACAACTGTGTGCTCAAAGTCCCGCTGCAGTTTCCTGTGCAGGAGAACATCAGTGACCTCCACGGCCGCCTGATGCTGCTGCATAAAATACCCTGCTACATAGAAAATGGTGAGCTCGCCTCTCTTGGTGAATGACAGAGAATCCGTTTGGGGACAGGTTACAGAACTCCTGTGTTCAGGGTGGTGTTGACTTTGTCATTTACATGTTCTTATTCTCAGCTATCTTATTAACATTATATGAGGAAAAACAAAAAGCCCCTAACTTGGTTCTGTAAGGTTCAACCTGTGGGCCAATCAGCACTTCGGATGCACACTAAAGGACCAGTCAGGGTTTGCTTCTGTCCTCATGTCGCCATGCTGCTCAGTGACAGTGGGCAGCTAAGATGAGGGAAGAGAAAATGTCACCAAACAAGATACTTAAAAGAAACTTTAAGATGGAGAATGTTATTGATGGCTTCATGAAGGACAGCAGTACAAACACCAGGCAAATTCAGTCCTTTCTGACCCTTTTATATCCCGCTGAGGCCTTTATTTTCATTCATAGCTGCCAGCTAACGATAGCTTCCTAATGTCAGTCTGGCTGCTAATGCTAACATTAAGAGACAGGTTGGGCTTTGTTCCACTCGTGGGTCAACGATGTCATGTGATGGAGGTCATGTTTTTGCTTTGATCCATCCCATGGACTTGTGTGGAGCTGCAGTCGTGAGGCTCACTGGTTTGGCTTACTGGACACCAGCATTACTTGGCTAGCATGGAAGCTGAAAATGAGAAACTCCTCAGCTCGATCTAAAAAAAACTAAAAAACAAACTGAACCTGTTTTCCTTCACAAGACCATCAACAAAATCCTCAATATGTCTTGAAATGACTTGTGAAAATGTCTAAGTAGATAAAACTGTGTGAAACACGTTGCTGAAGCGTTTGTCTTCTTCAGTTCATTGATCAGTCATAATGACTTAAATTGTATAAATATTCAGCCTTAAAGGTCGATAACATTTGAACTGACGGCGTAAAACAAACCAAGTCCACGCAGCTGCACGAGAAACATCAGATTCTGTTTGTTTGAGATGAATCTATTCAAATAATTAGTCTCTGCATGTCTTCTTGGGAACATGATGGTACTGTCAGCATGCACACTGGGTTTGAAACCTAGTCGGGTGGAATCGATCCAGCCCATTGATCGTGCAGTGTGCTACTCGGCTTGCGCAGGAATGACAACATTTGTGAAATGACTGGCTTTTGCTGTGTGTGTATCTCCCTCCCCGCAGAGTTAAAAAACTCGCTTTTCACCTTCATTGAGAAGGAGACCATCCTGGATTTTGACAGAGAGGCCGAGCTGGCCCTGCAGAGACTTACAACAGGAGCCGTAGACGTGAATCAGCTCACCAGCGCGTGGACCAGGTCTTATCTGGAGGTGAAAACACGTGTGCCAGCATGTTATTGTGACTGTTTGTGACTGAGAAGGTGGCCATGCTGCCTGTTGTGATGAGCTGCTGTTCATAACTTGTTTGTATGCAGTTACTCTGGCTTCACACAGAGTCGTGCCTGTTGTGTATTCAAGTACAGTGTGTATGATTTTAATGGTAAGATATCTTTACGTTGGAGGTTGGAGGGGGTTTTTTTGGTGACATATTCATACAAATATCCAGTTTAGATTTACTGTCTACAGCAGAAAACATCACAGTGATTAAGACACTGTGCAGTTCCACATGGTACCTGAACGTCTCGGCACTTCCCCTCATGTTTGCCGCCTGGATGAATATTTAAACTTCAGTACAGTGTGTGTGTGTGATTCTGTACACAGTACATTTCAGACACTGGCTGCTCAACGCACCCTGACTGCACTGTCCATCCACTGTGTCTGCAGTCGCACAGCAGAGTTTCAGACGTGTCCTCAGAGCAGATGGTAGAGCGTGTACCATTTATCGAGTCCTTACCACAGTGGCCTGGGTTTGATTGCGGTTCCTCCCCTAGCTGTCACAACCAGAAATGCCCAAAAAATCATCTTAAAAACGTAATTTAAACAGAAGTGCAAATTCATTTCCTGACAGATGTCATTGCACAAGCCTGCGTGCTGCGTTCACTGTCTTTCCGCTGCACGTGGTCGCACTTTGTTTCTTCACAGAGCGTGCTGGTGGTGACACACATCTCGTTCTGTGTCCATATGAAACAAACAGTCTAGTGACACACACTGGAGTTTTTAAAGGACTTTAGGTATGGTCCTCTCACTGACACGTTTCTTTGAAAGCAAATGTCTCTTATTTCCTGTTTAAAGAAGGTCAATAAGATCATCTGGTTTTAGGCGTCTCAGCTCTCTGCCGTCACTTGCCCAGACTTTTATAAAAAGACCAGCGCTCGTGTTGTCAGGGCCCTCTGACCCACTGCACTCACACATTTAGGACTGGCTACACATTAACTTTTTACTGCCATCACACAGAAATACACATGGAAGCCTTCCAGTGTCCAGAGTTTGTGGCCTGAAGATTCCTGACCCAGTATAAATAGAGGAGTTTCAGATTCTGATTAATGCTCTGCTGCTTTTCTAATTATGGATGGAGTGCATCAACTGGCCCGGTTTATTAAGCAGAGCAAGCCATTTGAAATGTGTGGATATTGCATTTTGCCTTCCTCTTTTCTCTTCCTCTTTTGTCTTCCTCTGAGCTCAGAAATTTAAATTTGTGCACTTTGTGCAGAAAATCAGCATCTCACCAGTCCACTCTGCATGCACAGCAGACCGTCACACACACGTGATCCGTTTCAAACCCTGAAATGTGGAGTGTAAAGCACGGTGCACTTGGCCTTTGTGTAACCATTTGCAATTGCCACTTTGCAATAAGTCTTTTCTTCTTGTGTCTCTGCTTCAGACTACGCTGGAGCATGCTCGGCCTGAAGAGCCCAGCTGGGATGAGGATTTTGCCGATGTTTACCATGAGCTCATTCACTCCCCTGCCTCAGATACCCTTCTCAACCTGGAGCACAACTACTTTGTTAGCATCTCTGAGCTCATCAGTGAGAGAGACATGGAGATTAAGAAACTGCAGGAGAGGTTGGTGTTAGGGATTATTGCTTGGAAGCAGGATCCTTGGACTTCCTGTATTTTTCCTCGTCTTTCTTTGTAAATTCACGTGGTGCATGGCTAAAGCTGTATTTTTTTTGTGCTCACGAATCCTAAAAAGTTTATTTTATTTGGTTTGGACCCAGATAAGAAGTCATATACTGTGTTGTGTGTTAGCTGTGGCCTGGTTCATGTTCACACACACATTTTAGGGGGATAGTTACTGTGTGGTCCTCATTTTTATTAGAAATAGAATATGACATAAGCTCAGTGCCCTTCTGTTCTGTGTCAGGGGAAATCCTGCACTCACATGCTGTATAGATATCAACACAGGTAGGAATATCAATCTGTTTGCGATCACTAAACTCATGAAATCTGTTGGTCTGTTTTGCTTTCACACCACTCGAGCCCCGCTGGAAGTGGACTGGGGCCGACCTTTCAGACGATCTCAGTCCAGTTGTTTCGTCCGCGTCAGTTTGATTGACAGCTTCCAGACTAGCCCAAAACAAACCAAACAAAATGGGCAAAAGCACCGGAGTTTGTTGGAATCAACCAAAGCAATTAGGTGTGAAAGCACCCAGAAAACCCAGAGAACACCTAAAGCATGAAGTCATTTAATCAACCTTGGAGCCATTCTGTTGTATTCTCACGTTTCCTCATCTCTCAGTGCTGTCAGGGCCTTGACGCTGGAACTTTTTTCTTTTTTTTTTCTCTTTAAAGATACTTCCTCGCTGATCTTCACGTTGTTTACTTGTGATGTGGAATCACTGGGTATCAGTTTACACTGAAAGCTAAACAGAAAATCCATTTTCCACCTTGTTACAGCAAATCAGTGATTATCTTTCTTTGTCTTAAACCATCCAGCCTACAGTTTTCTTCATTGTTGTTATTCAGTCACATGTCGTGAATGTAGAAGACTGATATAAAGTGTCTCGGCTTTTATGATGTCGTACAGATGATGATGCATTTCCCCGTCAGCCTAATCAAACCAGTACATATGTTTGTGTCTGGCAGGCAAGCCGCTGAAATGGACAAGGTGATGAATGAGCTGGGGAATACTTTGAGTGACCAGGATGTAAATGCAGTCGCCTCTCAACACTTTGATGCACAGCAGGTGAAAAGAATTTTAAAAGCTGATGTACCTTGATCCCAGTACAAAGTCATCATGTCACCACAGACATTTCACAGAACTGATTCAGTGAATTTTCCGTGTACTGGTTCAGATTTGCCCCAGTCTGATGAAAATATGTTGTCGTCATGTTGAATACTCTGTATAATAAGGTGCTGGAGAACAAGTGGGCCAGTGAGCTGAAGCAAGTTACTGGCATTCAAAAGCAGGAGTATCAGGAGTGGGTGATCAAACTGCACCAGGACCTGCAGAAATCCAGCAACAGCAGCATAATTAAGTGAGTTTGTCTGCACACACTAACACTAACACTGTACGCAGAAGCACATCTGGGATGTGTAGGCCTACCTCACACACACACGCTCCTGAACAGGCGCTTTCAGTTCAGCTCTGTGACTTTCTCTTTTGTCAAATCTCAGGCTGAAACTGAAAGAAGTGAGCCATGACAGCGAGCACTGCCGTCAGCCGCTTTGCTGCTTACTCCTGTTCAGTAGAAAACAAAAGGCTGCAGTGCAGACGTGGACGGATGCAGTGTGCAGACGCAGCAGCTTGGAGCGACACTGTTAAAAGACAACAGCAGAGCGGCTCTTCGTGATCTGTGAGCAGTGATTGGTGCAGAGGCTTTGGCCTGTCTGGGCTCTGAGGTTTCAGTTCATCTTAAGTCTGTTGATATCGTGATTAGGCACGGAAGCAGAGTTAATGTTAAACTTTAAAGCTATAATGGAAGCTCTGACTCTTGACCAGAGGTCAAACTGACCTTGAACTAACAGGATCTCAGCTCATGTCTGCTGGCCCTTTGAAGCACAGGCTCCATTTGCATTGAAATGATTACAAGAGGTCAAAAAGCCATCTCAGTCTGCCTGATACTCAGCCGTGCGGTGTCAGTTATGACCAGAATCACGGGATAAGAAGCACAACAGCACAACAGCAGTGTGGTCCTGAAGAGCGGCGCTTAATATTCACGTCTTACACCTTCTGAATATACTGGATATTCATCAAAACACAGATAGCAGCAGACCCTCTGTGCGAGGAGCTGATCAGACAATGTGCTGACCCTGCATCAGTTAATCTTAATGATGAATATCATTATCTCACTGTGCGTGGGAGGAACTTGATACTTCTACATCAGCACTTTCAATACTTTGTAAATGTGCATTTTTAAAGCTGAAACCCACAAAGGAAACCCAACGTAGAAACAGAATTCAGCTCGATTCTTTGATATTTGTTCTGATTTTTTTGTAACTGAATTGCTGGCCAGTATAAACAGTGATTCATACTGGGATGAAACGCTTCAGGCTCTGCCAGTCAAATGTGCGTCTACCATTTACTGTTATGATGAATATCTTTACTGATGGATTTGTTTGCATGCTTGATTTTCAGTGAGGAGATCAAGGTGCAGTCCAGCCAGTTGTCAGAGCTTGCAGATTCTGGGGCCAGGATGTTTGAGGAGCAGCCTCAGCTGGAGGAGAGCTTCACCATCCACTTAGGTGCTTGACTTATACCGTGCTGGTGCAGAGGTTTGTGTCGGCTGGCCCGTCGGACCAAAGCAGACGTGAACTGCAGTATAATGTGGAATCATTTTGTGGATTTTCAGGAGCACAGCTGAAGACGATGCACAACCTGCGGCTGGTCCGGGCCGACGTGCTGGACTTCTGTAAGCACCGGCGGCACGGCAGCGGGGGAGCGAAGCTGCGGCGGCTGCAGACGGCCCTTTCGCTCTACTCCTCCTCACTCTGCGGTCTGGTGTTGTTGGTCGACAACAGGGTCAACTCATACAGTGGCATCAAGAGAGGTCAGGGGACATGTTTTGGTGATCTTCATCAATGTGTTTACATAGAACAGAGATACTGCTGGTGGGCCCAAAGGCCTTGAGACGCCAAATACCGTCTTTGTTAACTCCCCTGTCTATCACACCATGTGAGCACATCTCTAACATGTCCAAAACAGCATTCTACCACCTCAGAAACATCTGAATACTGAGATGTCTCCTGTCCAAGTCAGACTCCGAAAAGCTGGTCCACTCCTTTATTTCCAGTAAACCGGACTGTTGTAATTCTCTTTATGCTGGTTTACCAAGCTTCCTATTAAATAACCTTCAGCTCATTCAGAATACAGCAGCCAGAGTGCTAACAAGAACTGAAAGGTCTGAACATCTTACCTTTCACTTCTCCACTGGCTTCCAGTAAAATGCAGAATTGATTTTAAAATACTTCTCGTTGTTTTTAAGTGTTTTAATGGCCCTCCTACATCTGTGACATGCTTACTGATTACACACCTGAGAGGTCCCTCAGACCATCAAACAAAGGGCTCCTCACAGTACCAAGAATACACCTCAAAGCAACTCATGGTGCCTTCAGCTATCATGGTCCCACTCTTTGGAGCTCTCCTCCTCATGAAATTCAGTCAGCTCCAACAGTGTCTTCTTTGAAAACCAAGCTGAAGACTTTCTTTTTCCCCTGTGCCAAAATGAGAAACTGTATCTTGTTTGTCTCCTGGCATCCTTATTCTAAATGTGTTTTATCGTGTACTTTGTCTTCCTGTATCATGTAAAGTACATTGAGTCTACGCCTGGCGTATGAAATGTGCTATAAGGATAAATTACTTACATTTTCCACTGTAATCTAGCGCTTTATTACATTTTAGCACCAGTGAATGGTAACATTTATATTTTACTGTGACAATAGCATCATTCTTCATAAATGATTTGTTTGAAGAGCAGGTACCCCATTCACCTTTAAGCCTGGATCCTTTTTTTTTAAGTGGAGTATGGAGACACAATTACAGAGACTTCAACCTTTCATGCATCATTTCATTGCTGACCTATTCCTTGTTGACCCCGCAGACTTTGCAACTGTGGCGAAGGAGTGCACAGACTTCCACTTTCCCTGTCTGGAGGAGCAGCTGGATGAGGTGCAGCAGGTGGTGCTCTACGCCAGAGCTCAGCGGAGCAGCAAGCAGAAAGAACAGCCCGGTTAGACTTCTGGTTGCTCCTTGGGTCTCACTGTTAGCGCAGCTGTGATGCAGACAGAGCGTTCGAAGAAGGCCAGACTGACGTGGCTGAAGCATTTCACAGGAGCGTAGCCAGTGACGTGGACACACACGTCACTGAAGAAAACTGATCATTGGAGACAGCCGGGTGCCTTTTTTTAGCCAGCTATGCTCTATAAAATGCTTAACTTACATTTTTATTCATGGCCAGTGCCACAGAGACAGGAAGTGTTCCTCCCAGTCTCAGAGTGTGCTCACTTTGAGGTTGATCTCTATCTGATTTGATGTTAAGCAAGACAAGAACAAGCGTCTTTATAAAATACAGAGGAATGAAGTGAAGGGGGGTGTAATTACAGATATGACTGGAACAGTGCTGCAGTGCAAATATGGCACACTTCAAAGAGTCTCACAGAGTTGGAGACTGTCAGTGATGCCAGCAGTGAGAGGGGGATTAAATAGTCAGGAAGTAGACACTTTCCATGGCTGCTGTTTTGACAGGAACAGCGTCGACGTCCTCATCGCAGCGCAGTTTGAGTGACTCATGAAGTAGAGCTGGAGCAGAAATATTCTTCAAGGAAAGTCCAGCTGCGCTTGCCATGAAGTGTCCTGAGGAGACGCATCGATCAGTCTTTTTGCTCACTGATTTTCATTGTTATTTCTGATTCTGTCCCTGCAGAGATTCCCAGGAATGGAGGTGATGACAAGAGCAAAAATGTTGAAAGAAATCCATCGAATATCTTACCAGGTAATGGATCAGAATATACTTTCAGATTTCTGATCTACTCATCATGTTAGACCTCACAGCACTGTAAACTTTTTTCTGCTGCGTCTCCTCCTCAAGGTGAGTTTTACATCTCGCGGCACTCCAACCTGTCAGAGGTCCACGTCGTCTTCCACCTGTGTGTGGACGACAACGTGCGTTCAGGGAACATCACGGCCCGCGACCCGGCCATCATGGGCTTGAGAAACATCCTGAAGGTCTGCTGCACACATGACGTCACCACTGTCACTGTACCTCTGCTGCTGGTCCACGACATGTCGGAGGTACGAGTCGCTGAGGCTGTCGTGAACACCCACACGACACACACTTTGTTAGCATTATGATAATGTAGTCCTGAAAACCCGAATTTAACATTCAGTTGGGTGTTTGTTCAGACATTGTTGAGGTTTGCAGGACCACAAACACACACACACAGACCACATGGTGCTATGTACGGCTCCAAAGCTTCGGAAAAGGTTCAGGAGGTTTCTCCAGATTCAGGTTTGGGTACAGAACACCAGCCCAGGAGCTGATATGGATCCAGTGTTGCTCAGATTCAGCTCTTCAACCTTCCTCATTAACCCTATTATCAGTTTGTGTTTCTGTTTCTGTAGAAAATCTGCTTGCCACGCAGGTTTCTCTGGTCCTAACTGATGACAGAGTCACAATTCCTTCCCTTTCTTTCTGCCCCCATTGCATCCTCAGCTGCAGCCACTGGCTGTGAGTTCAGCCTCCAACTTCACTTTTCACAGGTCTAAAAGCAGGAGAGCAGAGGACAGAGTCATCATCTCCTCTGTGTACTTAGGACCTCAGTGTGTGCATCAGCAGTGTGTACTTGCACAGTAGGAGAGAGTAACAGAGAGAGCTTTCAGTGACTGATTAACTGAGCCTGAATCAAGCAGACTTATGATCACAATAAGGACTTTTCTTTTAAATCTGGAAACTGGAAAGTCTTTTTAAAGATTTGGTCTGCTGATGATGGAATTGGGATTTTCTTTTAACCTGAATAGCGGCTCCTTCAATAGCAAAAATGAAAGCCCACACAATGCAAAGTGAAGCGTCAGTCAGAGTGGACCCGTGCCACAACATGCCCAGTGCACTTTCTTCTCCTGTCTAATCAGGAGTCTTTGTTTACATAACCAAGACTGAGAACTTCTGAAGCTGCGGGAACCAGAGGAACTTTAATTGATAGCTTCTGGTTTCTCATCAAGACTTTCCATCTGTCATCTTCTTTCCTGTCTTGTTTGCCATGTCGTGGAGACGTTTGCCTGTTTGTACAAGCCTGTTCTTGTGTTTTGGCGTTTTATCAACTGACATACTGCAGCTTGTCGAGATAAACTGCAGACTCTAATCAAAACTCAATGAGGCTGTGCCTCTTATTGTCATTTTTTTTCCTTCAGCATTTAGAGTGTGAGGAAGAAGGATCACAGGAATGTTTGAGCATCACTGTAATACACTTTAAAAAGTTTGCAGAGAGGAAAGTAGTTCTAGTTTGTACACAATGACTCACAATTTCATAATTGTTATATTCATTTTTCTGGTTGTAAGAAACGCCTCTCCTTGCCTCAGTTGCTTCCAGCCTCAGTCATAATGAAACACTCAAGTATAATATCATACTGTTAATGCGCCAAAGACCCACTGCTCGAGCCTCTGCAGTTTATCTGGAGACGCAGTTGACACGCACCTAAAGGTGGGCCAGTGTGTGTGAGAGACCACCTGTCTGACACTCACTGCGAGCAGAGGTGACTGCCTGCTGAGGTCAGCGTGTGCCGCCAGCAGCCTGCAGCCAAACCACTCAACACTGAGAAGTGACATGTCGTGTATGCAGTCAGCGTCTGCAGGGGCATCACTGCAGTCGTACTTGCCGATCATGCACAAGTAGATGAGCAGTGACTGTTAATATACACAGAGAACGCAGCTCGACAGGCAAAGCACGAACGCAGATACATGTGATGTAACACGGTTATTGTTAATTATGCACAGCATAAGGTTTTAAAAGCACGAGAAAGATGTTTAAATAAGTAAATAGCTTCTATTTGAGAAGCAGAGAAGAAAATGAATGGAGAATGAGGTTTACCTCTGTGGAGGCAAACCTCTGACCCCATCAATGAAAAAGAGGTAACTAATAGAATAGAAATAATGATCATTACAAAACCTTATTTCCTGGTCTAATTAAGCAGATCTGCCTTTCCACAACTGCCCCAGTCTGCAGTTGCCTCTGTCCCAACTTGCACCTACACATATACCCACATGCTGCTGCCTCACATTCAGAATAAGCATATATTTACAACAGTCAGTGCAGCTGATGAGGTGAAACAGTAGAGATATAGTCTTTGTGGTTTAACTGGTAAGTATTGCTCTCTTCCAGTGAAGCAGAATGGATCTGTAAGCCAACCAGCTAACACATATTATCATGTTATACTCTGATCTCTGGTCTCTCTGCAGGAGATGACCATACCGTGGTGTCTTAAGAGAGCAGAGCTGGTTTTCAAATGCGTCAAAGGTAAGGAGAGTTCTTTTAAGTAAAGTATTTTGAGCTATCCCAACACACACTGACAGCGGTAAAAGAGCAGATTACAACTCAAACATGAACAACATGACTTGATGAGATGAAGTATTTCCAGCTGCTGAGTCAAAGAGCTTCTTTTTTGAGCTGCAATCCGTCTTTCAAGAGGAAAAACGTGTCGTTTTGTCCGCTGACAGTATTGTAAATTTGCCATAACACGGAGATGATCAAACATGTAATCTGTTGTGAGTGAGAGGCACAAAGCTTGCTGCCTCTCGATTGGTAGACAGTGCAGGTTGAGGGAAGGTAGACACACAAACTAATGTCCTGATAAAACAAAGTAGTGCCTGTTGTGTTGTTTAAAAAGATGATTTTTGCTCAGTGTGAGTCACTGTCCGTCTGTTTTTTCAGGCTTCATGATGGAGATGGCCTCGTGGGATGGAGGCATATCACGCACAGTCCAGTTTCTAGTGCCAAAGGTGAGAGCTGAATGCACTGCCTATATTTCTGGTTTGCTAATTGCTTACCATCAAGACTTGATGTTAAATGAACAGGAATGCACGTTAAGGGCTTCACGTGTGCACGGCATCACAAATGGCACACCTGGCCTCGCAGTGTGACGGTTTGAACAGCGTGCCGTGACTCACAGGACACACAGGTTTAGCTTCTCTTGACCGGCGTTTACACCGCTGTGATAAATGAAAGCTCATCCATGTGATTGTGTGGAAAGCAGCAGGATTAACGTGGCGTAATCTTGAATTTACTTGGATATCCAGGTCCAACTTTAGAGGAAAAACGTTCGGATTCATCTTTAAAGCAAGGTTTTCCATCATATTCTCAAGTAATTGTGACCTCAGTGCCGTATGGTACAGAACTTATTTTACACTGGGCTTGGCTGGATGTTGTATACCTATAGCTTTTGGGGTTTTCAGGGAGGCAGCAGAGCCTATAGCATGAGCCCATGTTGACAGATTGAGATGATAAAAGCAGTGGCATCAAAGGACTGAGTGCACCGGCTTCCTGTCAGCTACATGCTCAGACACCATTTAAAATAGCTCTTCTTGTTTTTTATGCCTCAAACAGATGTGCTGGCTAAATATACGCCCTGTCCTTGTGTGTAGCTGAATGATGCATGCGCGACTGTGTTTCTGCTTAAAGATTAATACTTAACATTCTTATTTGACGGGTGGCGATGCTTAGAGGGACACGGTATGTTCCCCCGTTAAAGTCCCAGCTGCCGGAACTCGCGTGGCTTGAGCGTCTTGACTTCTATTCCCTCAGGAAAAAAAGACCCTGAGATGCAGAGCTCGGGGGCTCCACAGGGGCTGTTAAGACGCAGACGTATTTTTGTTTGCATGGGCACAATTTTCAGCTGCTCCTTTGTCATTAATCCGGGTTTTCTTTGTGTCTCCCTTGTATTGACAGAGTATCTCAGAGGAGATGTTCTACCAGTTGAGCAACATGCTGCCTCAGATCTTCCGTGTCTCCTCCACCCTGACGCTAACCTCAAAGCACTGAGGGACTGTGAATGCACCACATTGCGTCCTCGAGACTTCAGGACCACCACACACACATTTCATTGTATTTCTTGTTTTTTTTTATTCAGGACCTGTAGGGGCTGGAGATGTGACGCCGGAGCACATACGTCCCATTCATTTCAGTGCGGTCAACATAATGTGGTGGCATTAAAGCGCTTGTAGTGAAGGTGCAAAAAAAAGTATTTTAAATGAGATCAGCTGGTGAGCCTTGTTACTTGTGCACCTTCCAGAGCTTCACACGCAGTAAATGCGTCCCTCTGAAAGAGCTCTGAATTCCGCGGCTCACCAGAGCGGCTGCTGAACTGATCGTTTCAAGCCTCCAGGATGCGGTTCTGGTGACAGAGTTTTATGACATCATGACATCAACCATCAGTGCTGCAAGTGTTCCAGTTTTCCTTTTAAAGCTGTCATGTGCAACTCTCTGCACGCTCCAGCTGCAGCACAGCAGAGAGTCTGGTGAAGGTGAAGCTGTTGGAGCTCGCTGGTACGGAGAGAAAATGCCATTAACCCAGCAGATGAAGACAATGTGAAAACACATCGTTGTTTCTCCAAGCGCTGAGTCTGGAGGGAACCAGCAGTGCCATGTGTGACCTAACAGACCTTATTAACATTTATCAACAGCACAGTGAGAAACCACGCTAAATGTGACTTTTTATAGTGTTTCCACCACACATTAGCTAACAGACTGATATAATAACAGTGCTGATTATGAAAAACACCACAGATATCAGCTTTAAATCTGTTTCTGTTTTGTATTGATGTGCATGTGTTTGAGTATGAGACATCATGTTTCATCTGTTGAGCGTTCACAGATTCATCTCGATGCACAGTGTAGCCAGACAGGTCAGCCATCGTGAGATCGTCGGTCTAAATCAGCGGCCCGTCGGCTTCATATTCGAGGTCTGATTTGTCCAGAGGGAAGTGACATAATCTGTCCTCTTCTAGTCCTGAAGATGAATGGCGTTGCTGCTGTGTTGAGCAGCATGCAGGTGTTTTTATGCTGCATTGCAGTGAGTTACAGCGAGGATCACTCTTGGTGTGAGTGTGCGCTCGCTTGTGGTCCCTTCCCTCTACCTCTGTAACAGCAGATGGCACTGTTCTGAGACAGGGCGGTGGAAAGGGTGACTGTACACACTCTTACTGAAAGGGATCAGGTTTAAATGACTGTCTGCTGCCTGTTGAAACTAAAGGGGAACTGCTCTGAAAAGTTCACCCTCATTAGCAAATGTTTCTCATATACATTCTGTATATTTACTGTTTACATTTTTATGTTTTAATAAAAAAAAATAACACGTGCACCACGCTGATTTGATGTAAATTCTTCATGAAAGCATTTATAAGCTCATGACAGTTTCCCATTTTGGTTGATTACAGTTTTTCTCCCGCTCTGCCCACAGTGATGCACGTCTAGTGGCGCTTGGTTCGGGGTTTTATTCAGTGTTGACGGGTTATCCAAAGGCACATAATCTCTGAAGTTAATAATCCGTGTCATTCATTGGAATTACATTCCTGCACATGTGATGGTGGCCTGTAAGCTATTTCAGATAGACCAAAATCAGTTCAGCTTGTCAGATAGTTTGCTACAGCCACGTTCAGTTGTGGTATTAGGATGATTAAAGGAGTTGAGAGTGTGGCAATCAAAGCAAGTTTCCTGCTTTCAAGATAAACAAGATGGCTTGCGGCCTTCAGAGACTTATGAGATTTCTTAGTAGTTTCGTGTTGAAACCTGCAACTGTTTATATCACGCTGCCATGCTGAGAACCCACAAAATTGTAAGAATATGCATTGCTGAGTGTTTGGCATTCTTGGGATTGGTCTCAGTGACTGCAGTGTTGAGTTTCCTCGGCTGGAGGAGGGTGCCGATTTGGCAAGATAGTCCACCTCGCCCTCCTCCCTCAGATCTGTACATAGGCTTGAAAAATGAGCGTGGCAGCACTCACAAACGACATGAAAAGTGTTCATTCATATAAAAGTTTTTCCTTAAAGGACAGCACACGAGGTTATGCGTGTAAGACAAGTACCATGTTACAGGAGGTTTTGACAGTTGTGGAACTGGAGGCCCTGTTCAGTCAAACCGGCGTGGGCTGAAGCGCTCGTTGGACGGGGATGTCCAGGCACTCACAGGCAGAGAAAATGACCAGGGAAATGTCACCTACATGCACATGATGGTCCATAAATCACGGTGTCCTGAAGGGAACATTATATCAAATCAGGTCAAGTGGAAAATCGTTAAAAGAAACTTTAGTTTACGTTCATCTGATTGATCTGTATGGGCCAACTGAGGAAACCATAGTTATTAGAATGAAGATATACATATATTTATCTTCTTTTTATTTATTTACTGTTTCATTCCATCTTCAAGAGTAAGTGGAAGCTTTGTCCTTCCATGGGATGAAGTTAAATTTTCTGTGCCTTGGTTTACCAGTGCACAGTAGAATTATCCAGCGATCCACACCTGATTTCACCTGCCTGGGAATTAAAAGTCTGAGGAAAGGCATGTCGGCACTTGCTGGACAGCAACAATTAAAGGATAGTTTGAATGAAGAAAAAAGCATTGTGGTTGACGATGACTTGACTAAAAGGAGATACAGGAAACCTGCAGGTACAGTCATGATGCTGAAGATTACAAAATAACGTGATTGCAGAATATGATGTGAACCGTCATGGAAGGCAAATTCTTGTGAAACATAAAGCTAATAAATAAAGGAATAGCTTTAGTTTCTCCTCACTTGTCAAACTATAGTTGTTACAAGTATATTCACTTAACAACTTTTAAGATAATTAATTGATAAACTGTTACATGACTTGATGTAGAAAGCTGTAATATTTCTGTGCAGGCCTTTCTTTAACTCTGATAATGGTCACAAGATGCCTGGCTATTTATGTGCAATGAGCCAGAGTCATGATATTTAAATAAGCAAACCAAGCTGGGAAGAGTGGTGACTGCTGAGAGCACAAATGTTTGTGTACAGGTAAGTAAATGTAAGGAGGAGACAACGAAGCATTAGCAAAGAAAAGTTCCTTTAAAGGGTAGTCAACAAATAAAAATAACAAATATTTGAAAAAGCATGACTGCGTGAAAATACATTTGTTGATCTGTTTATTTATTAATCTGTGCACAGACGTTGTCTTCTCACGTCACAGGTACTGCAACCGGAACTTGATGGGTTTGTATTTTGTTTTTCCTCTCATAAATAAAATCACTGTGTGTCACTTAACTTTCATGAGACACTTTGAAAATAACTACAACAAACGCATATTTGTTTAGTCTGTATACTTCTGAAATTATACATAGCATTTTGTTTGGGATATTTGTTTCGTATGGAGTATTTAATTCGTCATTCTGCTAAAAGTGCGTGTTTTCGGTCCGTTTACTTCGAAAGTTTAGACCGGAAGTTGTAGCGCCTAGACGTCATTGCTCCTAGCTTGACGGTGGTTGTCACAGCTGGGTATCTGGCTCTTCACAAGTTGAGCAACAGCGGTACGTCGGGAGCGAGCAACTTGCTGTATGGATTTCCCGGAGCTACACATAACTTCAGGTGAAATTTACACTCAAGAGTGTCCTTGACTGGAATAATATCTTTATTCTACTAACACCGCACTTATTTCGCCTTGTTTCTTGGACAGAAATCGAACTTTGTAACTTAACGGTCTTCGTGTGGGTTAAAACTTGTGCACTGCATGTGGCTGCTTCACGGCGGCTGACCGCGTAGAAAGCCCAGACAACGGCTTTACATTTCGACCCGGACGTCGGCGTGTGTAGCTGCTTGTGAGCCCATTTCATACGACGCCAGAAACCGTGCTGAAGCTGAGCTGGTAATGGAAGTGTTTGGTTGTGTTTGGCGTGAGTCCGCGGCTGGAAGGTGTGTGATTAGCCATGGTCCAGCAGCCGCAGCCGCAGCAGCAGCAGCATGGTGCTTTCTGGAAGTTTTTCCGCTGAGCGTCGGTGACTGCTGCTTCACCACCGGGCTCCCTGCTCGCTGATGTGCTGCCAAGTGCCATGGTGGCAATAACTTTACAGCCTTTCCCACCGATATAACCCTTTCTGTCCGCACGAAAGCCTCGGTCTAATTCGCTGGAAACATTTTGCCGTGTTGGCGAGCACCCCGCTGTTTTGACACATGGATTTATGGGGGATGAGGCGTTTAAGGACACCCTGTTGGAAAAGTTGCTCCCAAACTCTTTGATTGATTGGAACAACGCCTTCAGTGATCGCGTTGATTGTCGGTCGGTGTTTTGGAGCCAGCTCAGGTCAGAAGCGCTGATGCAGCTGTAAACACTATTCTTGGCAAATGAACAGCATGATGGACTGTACTGAGTTTAGGAAAGCTTAATGAGAAGACGGTCTTTGCTGTGAGCCTTCACAAAGCCGAGCAGCACTGAAGCAGTAGCTGGTGAGGATGAAGACTGAGTCATGACTGCTCCTGGAATATTTCCAAGCAGTTTTGGAAACTCTTAAGTTCCTTCTTACACCGATTACTCACTGACGGAGTGTCTACCTGTTGTAATATTCTGTGGAAACAAGCACCAGAAGAAATATGTCCTCTACCAACTGCTCATGGTGACTCAGTCATTGTCAAGTCACACCTTAATCCTGTAAAAAGAAATAAATGTAAAGATTTTTGAAAAGTCTACTACTAATTGCTTCTTCTGCCTCTACATTATTGAGTTTGTAATTGATTTTTATTAAACCCGTGGTGTCTTATTTGATGGGATGATTTGGCTTGCTAATAGAATATGAAAGGAAAGTCTGGAAAAGACAACGCTGCGCTGCTTTTGTTATTTGCACTCCGCTGTGGACAAGAGGGGACATTTCTGCGTCGTGGGTCCTCCATGTTTACGTCTCGTCCCGCGTTCTGAAGTCTCTTTCTAAATGCGATTTCTTTATCTAGACAACACAATGTGAGGAATGTAAACTACATTTTCTGCTAAGCAAACTCCTCCAGCAAAGCTGAAGTGAAGAGCTACAAGTTTCCATGTTGTGTGTGAGAATCTGGTTCTTTGGCTTCTACTGGAACCTTTAAGATCCAAAAACCACATTAAGAGGGAAGAGGATCAAAAGGTTAAATGGCTCTAACCCATGACAGAGGGACTTTTATTGTCACCATGACCCTGACTCTGCCGTTACACAAAGACCTCTGTCCTCTCTCCATGGACCACTCAAGTGTGTTATTCATCCTGCCCTGGAAAATAGACTCTTCTCTTCAGCCCTGTTGGCCCCGGCAGCTCCTTTCTTCACGTCTCTGCTCTTGACAGTATTTACTTTGACTTACAACAATGGTGAAGCTAACTTTTTCCTTTCATAATGACGCGGCCTGTAATTGTGTCCTCTGGTCGCATGTGTAAAACCAGTGTTTGTGCGAGATCCCTTGGGTGCACCGCTTTAACATCATCCAAGCTCATGAATACTGATGATCAGTGACTAAACAGTCATTATGATCGAACTGGCGGTGCTGATCTGAGAGCAGCCGCATTCCCGGCGCTCACTGCTTTCTATGTTTCGCCCCAGGAGGGGTTTGCACAGCTCTCTGAGGAGCTCATCTGCTTCACAGTGATAGAAATGCTTCTTCACCCAGGATGCTGTGGCTAGACCAGCTGGCTGTTCTCTAACTGCTTTCTGACAGTCTAATATACCCCCAAGCCAAGCTCAGGATAATCACCCACCCCGCTGAGGACACCAAGCTACTTAGGCAGACTGAAGACTTTGCAGTTTTAATCAGTCGTAGGCTGTTTATCTCCAGCCTGGAGAGCTCTCTGTGCTTTCCATGTGTACCTGGATTCTCAATGAATTACACTCAGCTTCTGCATATGCTTTTTTGAAGACAGGTGGTGGATTATGTGGTGGGTGTGACTGATTATTTTTTTATTTTTTATTTTTAAAGCTACGTCTTCCTAACGGGGAGGGCACAAAGAGCATTTGCTGGCAGGCTTTTTTTTTTTTTTTTTTTTGGAGGGGGGGGTCTTTCTCCTCTTCAAAGCACCATGTGCTGCTTTTGCTCTAGTGTCATGTGCAGCCGTGAACACTCACAGGTATGCGGCGTGCACAATGGTTGTCCCTCGCATCAGAGCAGTGCAGCAGACGCTCACTGCTTTCTGGCTCTCGGGGGGGCGATCCTGCTTCTCTCAGTTGGTTTCAGGTAGTCAAGTTGTGGTGCTTTCATGGTCTAAACCTTGTAGTTGTTCTGTATGTATGGGAGATTTAGCGTAGTTGTTGCAGTGCAGCTCTAGTCGATGCATTATAAAAATGAATGTCTAGTTTTTGGATTTTCTGTTTGTAGGAAGTTAGATGAAACCCTGTCTGCACCTAAGTTGGACCGATTGCCTTGGGGTTGTGTGTAATTTGAGCCGTTGGCGTCATATTGACAGAATCCATGCTTGCTGCCTCCACTTCTTTGTCTCTGTATGAACTCCACTCCTTTGTCTCTCTATGAACTCGGCTGTAGCAGGAGTTCATCGTTCAGATCTGCATGGTGTGTTTTGTTGTAATCTTCAGGCAAACGTTCAAACCATTTGGGCCTTGTACATTTAGTGAACATGTCCCTCAAGTGCTAATCATTGTAAAAACAGTGAGCTCACTTGTTGAAACGGGAGGGGGGGGGGGGGGAGAAATGGTAATGCTGAAAGAAAGTTGAGGGAAAGGGGGCTTTTTTTTTATTCTGTATGTTTTTCCCCAGAGGAAAACAACCACCAATCAAAAGCAGCACCAAACCTGCTCCCAGACTGGGAACATAACGTGCTGGAATGACCATTATTAAGAGCACCATAACTCACTAACAGCGAGGGAAAGGGCTGAATATTAAGCAACCTGTCTCGTTCTTGGATGTCTCGTTGACAGGAAGCAGAGGAGTGCAAAAGTTTTTCTCAGCTAACTGCAGGCTGTGGGGTCAAAGTCCAAACAGTTTCCCTGTAATAGTGCTCTGCAGCCAGCTGGGCCAGAGAGAAAAGGCTGCTTACAGGCTCCCCTAATGGGCCGAAGCTAAAAGAAAAGATGTCAGCCATCCTACCACCAAGGAATGTCACCTCTGCGCCGCTGGTATTATTCAGCTTTCTCTTTGTTTTTGACATCGTGGCCGCTCACAGTGGTTGCTGGGAATCTTACCAGCCAGTTGCTTTTTGTGTCGTGGAGTATTTTCTGCTTGAAGAGGGACATGACTGAAACTTAAGTTAAGCCATTTGTTCCATGTCGAGTTCATTCATCATTTGTGAATTGTCTGATCTGTTTGTTTTTCATATATGGAACAACACCTCTCCCTGTGGAGACTCGCACAGCGACGTCCTCTGACAGCAGGGCTGAGCTTCTGTCAGGACCGGGCTCTTTTTGGACCATGGCTAACTTTTCATTGGTGTGAGAGAGTGACACGTATTCACTTCGGGCATCCAGGTTGTCTGTGCCATTTGAATGTCTGGTCTGATTAAAGACATGAATGTTCCTATCTCCTCTCGGTTTTGCCTTGAAATCGCTCCGTGCCAGAGTGTGTGGGTGCGTTGGCACTGCCTCACTTCTCCAGCGGCTCGCTCGGCCAACTGCTTTTCTCTTTAATCCTAATTTGCTGCTCTGTATTTTTGTCATTCAAACTTAAATGCACTGTAACACAATGGGTGAAGTACTCCAAGTGCGCAGTGGTTTCTAAAAACAGAATCATTTAGTAAATTATGGGAACATATAAGTGGCTTTCACTTGGTTTTGCTGGCAGAAGTATCCGTCCACTGATGTGTGTCTTTCTCCTGTCATTGTGAAACACAAGAATAAATGATGGAAGCATGCTTTATGCCTCCATGTGCACTCAGACAATTCAATTAAAAGCATGTAAGAACCAGTATCTAAAATGCTTCCAGAGAGCATCTGAAGAAAATGTTTGCCTGCTCCATTCATGCCGTTCTGACCACTGAAGCCTCTGGCTGATCTCAGAACTCACCAGACCTCCAGCTCTGTCTCTTTGCTCCGGTTGATCTTCCCTTTTCCTCTCGTCTCCACACATTTAGAGATTGGCGCCATAAATCCTCAGGAGCTTGAACATTTGAGCTCTCGCGGCTGCGCCTTCACCTCATTCTGTGCTGCACAGGTGAACTGGTTACTGTTTGTGTTCACTCACGTCTTTCAAGCTGACTTCATGTGCAATTAGTGCTGTGCGATATGGACAAAAATTTATATCCCGATATAGATAATTTTATATCCCGATAACGATATATATCCTGATATAGTATTTTTACTTAAAATGAAATGAACGCCAATTCCTCTGATCTTTTCGCTAGTAACGACTTGTTGGCGGCATGTTTCGCAAATTACCGTTTTTTGGTCGGTGTCTGCCTTTTTAAATCCAAACCAGTGCCAAACGATGGAGTTCCTGTTCCCTCTTTGGGTTCTGTTGGTTCAGCGTCCACTGTTCTCTCCACCTCTGCTACGTTGTTTACGTCCACGCTCCCGCTGGCTCTCGCACGCATGGCTGAAAACGTTAGCAGTGCCGTAAAAGAGTTCTTGCAGGTGACGTAAACTGCTACCGCAAAGCAGTAGCGTTGCTGCAGTTGCATTAGCCGAGCTAACCACAGCCCACACGTTAACATTACGATATAAACAATAGAGGATTATATCGTACGCTAGACATTTTTCTGTCGCACTACGACATATATCGTAATATCGCACAGCACTATGTGCAGTTGGAAAAATGAATCTTGCATTCAGTCTGAATACATGAGTGTAGGCCTCTCGTGGGCCCTCTTGCCTCTTTAAACCCTCATATCACCACAGTCTCGGCTTCACCTCACATAGAACCAGGACTACCTGTGGACGACTCTACAACTGCTGAGAGCGTAGTTGCTACTAGTGTTGCTTTCTTCAACGAAAACTAGGACTAAATATCGTCGTCGGTGAACCTTTATCACGTGACGAAAAGGAGACGAGACGCAATGTAAATGCTGGTCATGTGACGATAACTATAATTAAATATATAATGCAATATTGTTGATGAATAAAAAGGAGACTAAATGTGGTTTACAAAATAAAAACTCTAAAAAATGTCTCTTTATTTTCGTTGACTAAAACGAGACGTGATGAAATGTTCTAACGTTATTTCCTCTCGTTTAGTCGCGTTGTTATTATTATTAGTTTCCTGTGTCTCACTTCAGTGGCTGCATCAGGTCGCACTGCGCAGTCGCAGTGACGTCACTTCCTCAATCCCCACTCGCGGCGTTATTTAGAAGACGCAGCTGCGGTCGGTTAGCGTTAACGACAGACAGCTGACAGAACGGACCGATGGCCGGCCAGCCGGCTTTGCTTGGTAAAAATGTTGCGAATTCAGATCAGAGCGTCTTGGTGTCTGAATGGATGTATTCTGAGTCTATAAGGTGACAATAATATAATAATAAGACAACCTTGTTTGAATTGTGAAATGGCTAAAAGAACATTTTGGTTTTGTCTATACTATGAGGTACTTATACTGTATTGACTGAGTTAAATAGAACTGCATCACTAAAAAGAGACTAAAGTACAATTTTCATTGACTAAAACTAATAAAAACTAAAATGACAGCTTGACACAAAGACTAGACTAAGACTAAAATTAAAACAGGCTGCCAAAAACAACACTAGTTGCCACTGTGTCCTTTTAAAGCAGAACTCCACCTTTTTTACACACCAGTGTGTGTTTGCAGGCCATGTGTAATACTCCTGCACGTGTGGAAAAGGTTGTGTTAAGCCTCTTTTGGCTCCCGAGGGAGTTGATAAATTGTGTAAAGTGATTTCATAAGTTAGAGTTAGAAAGAAGTAAGCTTTGTAAATCTCCTATTGTTTCTTCCTTTGCCTACATCAGCCACTAGTAGCATGACCCACCTGAATCTCTGACCAGTCAGGTTGCATTGTGGGAAATGTAGGTTCCAGTTTTCTCTTCCTATCAGCGTCTTTCCTCTGGTTAACTGAGGTGCTGTTGAACGTGAGCCTGGATCCTCCCTTGTCAGTTTTGCTGGCTTGTGTTTGACTAAGACCAAGCTGCTCGTAGTTAACATGGCAGCACTCCCTTTTTGGCAGCAGGACGACAGACCTAACAGTCAGTTGGAGCTTTGGTTTGCATTGTTTCGCTCTCACAGCCCCTCTGCTTGCCTAATTCAATTTGCTGACGGAACTTATTTCTGCCCACATGGTTCAAGTTGAAGGCAAAACAGCCTCCGGTCCAGCAGCTCTCATGAAAAGGTGGGGAACAGATTGCAAATGAGCCTCTCGCTTTTCCATAACTCCCCATAAATGAGAAGCACTGCTTTGAGAGTTTGTAATGGCTGCGAGTTGAAGTCCAGGTGAGACAAGTACCAGCGTCCTCAGACGTTTTCTCACAGCGATAAGGACTCGGCCAGATGTTCGCAATACATACTCACACCCTGTCCTCTTTCACTCTCTCTGCAAGTCAGAGACGCCCCAGAGAGTCTATGAAGTGGCCGATCAAGAAAGAACAAACCTTCATGAGCCAAATTATGAATGACGCTGCCACCTCCTGATAGCTTCTTACTGAAACTACCAGAAAACGCGAAGCCAAGGGCGTAGTGAAGGTTTCCAACTTGATTTAGCCGTCTTTGAAGTTTGGCTCTGTGAACGGGGAAAATGGCACATTATGAGACACCACCGTGCTCTCTTTCATGTCGTAAGCTGAAAGGGATGCTATTGAGTGTTTGAGGGAGTCCTTTGATATGTGAGATGCTCTGTGCCTCGTGAAAGGATCAAGCTCATGATTTGAGTCAATATGTGTGTTAGCGCTTTGATGCCTGCTCCTGCTAGTTCAGTGTTTTGTCAGAAATGTTTCGTACAGCGGGCTCAGGGGATCAGCCATGATGGGTCCCCGACGGTCCCTACAGCTCACTTATGTGTGAAAAGGCACCATGCGTGTGCGTAGGCCCACACAGGCTGAGGCGCTAATAGAACTGCGGTTCCACCCTAGCTGACGGTGAACAATATCCCATTTGTGAACTTGTTGTGGTAGTTTGACATTGAGTGTCCCATCCAGGGTTTAGAGGACATGAAGGAAAGGAATGATTTGTCTTGATTACATGGTCCTTTTGTTAGCAAGCTTTTCATCTTGAAAAGCTGATGATTGACATTTCTTATTTTCCCACAAAGCCCAGAGTAGCCTTCCGCCTTTTAGTCAGTAGTTATGGGTTGGGCACACAAAGATAGTAATGTTATGAAAGCCTTTTGTGTAATTGTGTCTTTAGGCTGCTGTTTTTAGGGAAGTCTACATTAAACATGATTACAACCCCGCTACAGAGCACTTCTTTGATTTTTGGGCTCGATGGTTATTAAAATGATTTCAATTTTGTGTGTGCTCTAGGTTAAGCATAGTGGAGGGTCATGGTGTGTGTGCGTGTGTGTGCGTGTGTGTGTGTGTGTGTGTGTGTGTGTGTGTGTGTGTGAGAGAGAGAAGCTTTTGTCCTGTTCTTCCATCTTTACCATCTGGTTTGTGTAGCTTTTGACTGAGGTGTTAATCATTGGGCTTCGGGGCCACTCCTGCTCTGACAACAGCTGGAAAAGGGGAGATGATCCGTTGATGTCCATCTGTCCTCATGTCTGTCACTTCTCTGTGCACTGCTGTATTAACTGTGTCCGTGCAGCTGGAAGGATTATGACCTTGGCGTTTCTAGTTTCTTGAAAAACAGCTGGAAGGGCCTCCCCGGCACTGTTTCCTCCCTCTTTCGGTCCCCAGCTTCCTCTGAGTCACCCAATGTTTCTATGCTGCTATTTTAGGTATTTTGAAAAATGTACAAATGTAATGTATGAGTTGAGTTTTTTGGGTAACTTTATGGATACATACAGGGAGAGAGAAGGAGGCAGGGCGGTGTGTGTGCAGGGAGAGACCAGAGGTTTTATGCAGTGTCCATAAAGTTTTTTTTTTTTTTTTTTCATGGCCGATCTCCAAGACACAGTTTAATCCCTTTGATAAATAACTTAGTGCTTTGTAACCGTGGGTACAATACAAATACAATACTTTACCCTTGTGTCCCTTGAGTTCAAAGCTAACAGGACAAAGGTATTTTCCATCATTTGGACAGCGTGGACCACATGCAGAAGGCTCAGTACGTCAAGAGTTCTTTGACTTGACAAAACACGCCACACCTGCTTGTTTTTTACCAAAGAGGGTTTCAAAAAGATCCATCAGAAAACACGGCAAGTGGAAATATTCATAATATCACAGTTTATGTAAATATGAAATTCACTGTAGTAGCTACAGGATGTGTCACTGATGGGTGTTAGCAACTGTAACATGGCCTCTTTTGATCCATGTCTTCTTTCTGCTAGCACCTGGGGGAAACTATAGAATGAGAGCTCCTCCTAATGTTTCTAATGCAACAGATTATGTTCCTCAACGGACACTTTGAAGTATCTCTGTCTAACCTCAATGAGTGATTTTCTTCTAAACAGCCCAAGTGTGTTTCTGGAAGGACGTCCCTTTTCTCAGTGGCTTAACACATGTCCTCCTCCTCAAGAACAGATGAGACTAGCGTAAGAAAATTCCATTTTTCTATGAAAGCAGTGTACTTTCAGCTATTAGTCCATCAATGGTCACATGGTGTGTTCTGGTTTTTGCCTGTTGGTTTGATTTGGTCCAAAGGTGGTGGTACTTCACCTCATGTGGCAGACTTTACATTGCGTTGAAGGCAGTAACAGAGTAACATGACATTTGTTCCAGGAAAGGCCGTTCTCACGCTCTGTGTAGTGTTGTAGACAGACATTTCAACAAAATTGTTCATTTGTTACAGAATTGTATGAAGAGTTGTTCGACAGAGCAAATGTTTTTTTGCACCTGTGTTGTGGACTTTTTTTTGTTAATCCAATGTTAGATAGTACCAGCGGAGATGGTACCAGGGTTTGGGGAAAACCCTGCATTTCTTGCCAGCACATGTCAAAATGTTCTGAAAGGTATACTATGCAGGATTTTCCCCCCCCAAAAAAAAAAAAATGGATAGACTCCGACAAAAGTAGTCCTCTCTTACGACCCACTGGAAGTGTGTGGTGGTGCATTTGTCTGCAGAGACCCTGCCCTCTGCATTTTCATGTTTTCCTCTTGTTTTGTTTGCGTTTGTGGGCTGCAGCCTTTGGGCGGTGGCCGTGGAGCCCCCATCCAACCAACCAATAACCAGGTCCCAGACCATAGGCAGGATGCTTCCATGAGGAAGCTACAAAAATGGGGGACACGGTGCAGGAAGAACGCCAGTATAGCAAGACGAATCGCCAAGCAGACGAAGCTCATTCCAAAATGGAAGTGAGTCTGGGGTTGGTTTTCAACCACTTGTTGCTTTGAGCTCATCTTCTCTTCTCAAACCTGTAAAGCAGTCTTGTGCAAACGGGGATTGATCCCGAAGGGGATCTAACAGCTTTACGGATTGATTCATAGCTGCATTTTCATTATTTATGACACTGTGACAGTTCTGTGGCAGTGTGCAACAGATGGCCTCGGTGTAACTCAAACACTGATGATTCTTAAACCTTCCGGGACCACGCAGAAGACTCTATGTCCTGTCCTAGTATAGATAACTCCTGAAGAATGTTAACTGTCTGGTGCTTTAGACGGTCACTGGGGTAGTGCTAATCCTCCAGGCACTACGTGTGAAAAGCTATTATGCATGTATAGAAGCTCTGTGTTTGAGCATCAGCGTCACGTATTTACTTAAAGGTTAATTTGCCGTGGAGCCGCACAATGAGTGATTGATCGTTTCCATCCTTCGTGCTATGTATAATGTGGGTGACATTTAGGCTTTATTGGGACCCTGCTGCCATGCCAAGAGTAGTGGCCATGGAGTTCTATTTCTGACATACTGTTTTGGTTTCCTGGTTTATCAAAGTAGGGAGCGGTGTGTCATAGCTTATTATGGGCATGTTGGGTTTGGCCAGCTCTGGAGGAGCAGGGTTTGTTGAGAAGGCTACCGTGGAATTAAAACCTTCTCTGCCTGCCCAGAGTGCTTCTACATCTTTAGCCAAAGTTGTAGTCAAGCACACACCCAATGTAAATAATAGAAACATCACAGATAGCTGGGCGTGAGCCAGTTGGGGAAAGTTAGTGTCTGGTATGTGTGGAACTTGTGGGGCGGTGGTGGTGGTGGTGGTGGTGGTGGGGTGGGGGGTTCCACTGTATACCTTATTATTCTTACTTCCATATAGTTCTCCTGGACACAGTTTTTGCATTTCTATTCCCAGTTAATAATCGGTCTGCTAGGAGGGTGCGTGTATTTAAGACATGCGTGTTTGTAGTTGGGGTGGGTAATTGCACAATAATGAGAAAATGCACCAGCTATTTTAAAGACAGGCATTGTTAGTTTTGTGTGTGCTTGTTGTGCTCCAGATTGATGTGAACAAAAGATTAGCGAGCGGTAGGTTTGCTAAGTCAGTCAGGACACTGTGTCAGGTCCAAGCTGAGTGAGTGAGCGAGGCTCAGGATTTTCAGAATTCTCTTAATTCCAGGCAAGCTGCTCCTGTTGCAGAGTGGAAGTGCTGCCAGCAGCCATTCTCCGCTCTCTGTCCTCGTATTGATCTGTCTCTGGGCTCCAGAAAGGGAGATTCCTTAAAGCCGTAGTCTAATGATATTACTCAACACCCCCCCCACCCCACCCCGCCCACCATTAACCACCCTCCCCATTTTAGATCTCTCTCCACTCTACTTTTTTTCCTTCCTCTTACTGTTATCTAATTAAAAGCTTTTCTATAGAGGGCTGGTCTTGGCCTCCAGGCGTGGGGTGCAGACATGGCAGCCGGCCGGGGGTGGACTGATTGTGTGAATGTGCGTGCGTGTGTGCATGTGTGCAAGCCAGCAATTGTCCGTGCATGCGTGCATGTACGTGTCTACTCAAATAGGCTTATTGCTGGCTGAGCTGGTGGAGCAGGAAAAGGGTTAAAGCAGTCCATGGACAAGCGGTCATGCAGGAGTATGAGCTTAACTAAGACTGGGCTGCAAGAAGGGGGGTAACGAGAGAGGGTGGAAGAGCCGCCCTGATGGGTAGCTGAACATGGCACAGGGTCAGGGGTGTAATACAGAACGTTTAGGGAGTGGTTATACATGGTGGGAAAGTGAGGGGAGTGGCCTCAGTGTGGGGTTGTTAGATGATATCAGTTCATTCTTTGTTTCCTAACTGCTTGTTGTGCTCTTATTGTACAGCAGAGGTGAGTGTGTCTCTACCATATTTCAGGCCAAGGTGTCCGCTTTGGTCTGAATGTTGCCTTTAAGACAGAAACAAGTCATATGGAGACACAGAAAGCGACAGGATTCCTGTAATGCTTTGGGATTTTCCCAATTCCCACCTTACAGGCTGAGGCACAGAAGGGAGGGAGGGAGAATAATGGGAGGGATGCAAAGGAGGTGGGCCAAATAAGAGAGGAGGGAACAGGGGACACAAAAAGCAGCAGGATGGAAAAAAAAGAGTCAGACTCTTGAGCATAGAGTTGAAGCAGGTGGTCAAAAGAGTCAGTGATGAGATATGCAGATATGCTGCAAGTGAGTGGGGTGTGTTGATCGGATAAAGAGTGTGAGTAACCTTTAAGACACATCAGATGCTCATTTTTCAGCAAAGCGAGTCTGTAGATGGACCTTAGAGCTTCACTTCTTTGGCTGTGAGTATCATTTTGCCAAATAACTCTTTTATCACANCACACACACACACACACACACACACACTCCCTAATCCCATACCAGGGCAGGCCAACCCAGCCTGCATTCCTCTCGTGTTCACCTGATAAGTGTGGTGTGTGTGATGTGTGTGTGTGTGTGTGTTAATCTGCCTGTGTCCCCCTCAGACAAGCACCAATACTTTTCTCCACTTTCTTCTTCTTTTTGGTGTAGAGATGCTGTTTAAACAGTATTGGGATATTCATGTGTTTGCTTTGATCATAGATTTTCCTTCACAACTAGGGCTTGAACAATATGCTAAAATAATAATACGGAGGCGCTGACAGATAATGTGATGGGAGTCATGATTGAGTGCAGTTTGTTTTCACTGAAAAAGAAAATGTAGGGTCCGCACCAAACAACCATGTCCCCTTATGTGTAGACAGTATGATTTGCAGGCTGAAGCCTTGCTGTGGCACCACAATGCTTCATTTTAATGGCACGTTGTCTCATTTTACCTTTATCAATAGCGGCACTTCCTGCGATTTGGATATTAGCCATACTGCGATTTCGATGGTGTTTCCATTAATTGTTCAGTCCTACCAAGAACCCCAAATCCTATTCTCTTACTGAAATCTTGAAAACACTGATAGCATCGATGTCTCAGGTGCCTCAACTGTTAGTTTCTTGTCATGTTTTTGCTCTTGGAAACTTATCCTGAGTCATCGTGCGCATCAGGTGCAGAGATGGAAAGAGCGCTTCACATTTTGGCGATGCAAAGAGCGTCATTGACCCCCCCCGAAATACGACAAGGTGGCCTTTCCTGCCCCGTTATAAGATGTATGACCTTCCATCGTATCTTGTCTCAGAAGCTCTTCTTTTCATGTAGCCTGGCAGCGCAGTACAGGAGGACAACATTAGCAGCAGGCAGCTTTGCTTTGAGTTAGGTTGGTCACATGATTTGCGGTGAAAGGCAGGGTCAGGGGTCACAGTGACGGATGTGGGTTTAAGATTACCGGCGGGGGGGGTCAGGTCAGCGTGGTCGGGGCTGCCTTTCAAGTGAGCAGAGGCAGAACACAAATCAAACATTGAACTTTTTCTTGAAGTGGGTTAAACAAGTCCCATGTTATTATTCAGTTGTTGTACCAGAAGGAAACAGTGTGTTTGGAAAAAGAGGGCCAGAGGTCTGATGGCGTCCTCATGGAACGACGTCCAGCACCTGGTAGAAATGGACCAAACAGTGGCAGAGGGACTGATAGTGTGAAGAATGGGAAAATATCTGTTAATTAGGAAAGGGTGGATTTTCTAAGAGGATTGAAATTCATAAGAAAAAGTGCTCTCTCTCTCTCTCTCATGCTGAGAATGTAAAACAGGTTAAAATGATCATTTCTTGCGTATGAACTGGGTTGCGTGAGAGTTGAGGTTTTGGCAGTTGAATTATCAGCTGAACTTGAAGAACTGCAGAGGTTTGAAGTGGCGATCGAAGGGCATGTATTAAAAATGACTGATGTGTGGCGTGAAGTCTGTGTTCAGACACAGTGCAAAGCCGTGTTTTAGAAGTGGCACGAGTGCCTGCAAAGTGATTAGAAGCAGATTTCCCCGCGGTGGTGCAAAATGAGTTTAAAACGTTTAAACTTGATAGAAGAATTTGCCAAAAATCCTCAGAACTGAACCTTCTGCTGAGTTCTGAGCTCACACACACGGTCGGCAGCACCCATTGCTACGTAGCGTACAGCGAACATACGTACGTTTGCTGTGTGGGCAAATGCACATAAACAGTCCTGCAGACATGTGTATGGATTCATCTCAGGCATCCAGGTATACAATGTCAGCAGTCAGTGCACAGGCCTGTTTATCAGGATTATGTTGTTCCTCACTTCTGACATCAGGTAGAAGCCCTGGCTTTATCTCTGAGGTCACGTTGAGGACCGTCTACAGAGGGAACCTGTCTGAAGCCGTTATTTAGCGATGCCAGGCTCTTCCTATGACCTCCACAGCAATGCCAGTCTGCACTGTTCAGAAATGCTGAGCTAGTAATAATATGGCAGCATTGTAAGCAGTGTTCACTTGGCGTTGCTCCATTTGAACTTGTTTGTGTTCTTCAGAGAGCAGACAGAGAGCGAGCCAGGGAAGCAGTCGGCATGAAAGCCGGCGCTGCCGTCCCTCCGTGGAGATGGCTCGGCCCCTCAACGTGCAGGGACTCAGAGGGAGGAAGGCCGCGGTGCTGCAGCCATTCAGCTTGAGCCAAACACACAACCCAGACCCTCCTGCGGTGGTTTCTGCATCCACAGCCTCGACTGTGTTTGTGGGTCTGATGTCATCTCAGAACAATTCCTTCCCCTCCAAACCCTGCTGTCTGCTGGGAGACCCAATGCCCACCCCCCCACCCACCCACACCTTCTCTATCCCACCATCTATATGACCAGTGTGTTAAAAGACTTGGAAACAGACTTGATAACCTCACTATATCACATTACTCTCCCTGGCACAATGTATACAAAGCCTGTTTTGTGTTGTAAGAATACCACTCACAGTCATTAGGGCTGATTTTTTGGGGGGCCTGTGGCTGAATAGGGCTCGGTAATGGAGCAGTGGGAGAGCTGACAAAAGCAGCCCCCACCATCGCCACCCCCACCCCTCCTCTCAGCAGCCTGGCTCATGTTGTATAAACGCGTAAGGTGACGAGGAGAGCTGTTTGGCTAACAGTGTGTGCGCGTGTTTTTGTCTCTGAGGCTATGGGAAGATGATGAAGGGCATGACTAGAATACTCTGTGGAGTCAGAGGTGTCATTAAGCCAGTGGTGGAATGACAGTGTGGGCTGCCAGTGTGCACGACTGTTTCCCTCTTCTGTCCCTGAAATGCAAGCTCGAGTTCGCGAGAGCTGTGTTCTGCTCTGCACCCGTGCCACAAACATGGCATTGGCTAAGCAGCACCATATTTAAAACAAACAAACGGATTTTATTTTTACGTTTGACTTTGAGGTGGATAAATGGTCGATAAATGCTCCTCTGCGCTGCTTTCACGGTTTATCTCTGTCCGTGCTACAGTCATTACAGTCCTTCCAGCCTCCTTCCTTGCCACTGTCCTAACTCTTTCCAACGCCGCTTGGGTCAAGACTTGAGCAAGCATTCAATTTACAAAACCCTGGAATCTGACTTGGATTCGGGCAGGCGTCCAGATGAGCCGCGGTTGCTTGGGTGGACAAATCAGATTTCTCTATTCTTGCCACGGGGGGCCCTTCTGTTTTCAGTGAGAAAGTCTGACAGAGAGTCAGCTGGGGCTGCAATAGGGAGCATTCACACTGGTTATGCCTTTATGGTTCTGAATCTCAGTCATGGGTAGATATGTCAAAAGGGTTCCTCTTAGAATGCAGGTCAGAGACGAAGCTGACCTCAGGGGTTGAGGAGGGATAAGGAAGAAGGGACAGGGGGAAGTGTACATATACACACAGAGAATATGTTGGTAGGGGGGTCGTGGTGGTCAGACAGGCCGTAGGGCAGAGGCTGGTCCTCTGATGGATGCTTTTCAGTGTGCCCAAGCTGGGTGGAAATGAGATCTGACGGGTGTGAAATGGTCCTCTCTCTCAGTGGCCAAGGCCCCTGCTAGGTCCAGCCTGCTAACACTGTCGCTTTGTTCTTCACATTCTCAAAGAGGCTGATTAACAAAGGACTCATAATGACCGAGCTGGGAATGTATGAAAGCTGTAGGAGCTCCGATGGCATCGTTGATGACATTCAGCGAACATTTTTGATAACAATGATATGAAAGGCACAAGTGGCTTCGGATGGCCTTGTAAGTCTGGGATGCCTGATGACTGGTGGTAAAGCAGGATGTTTAAGGACACGAAACTCCTGAGTCAATGGAAACTACTTGTAATGGCCCAAGGGTTTCTGGAGAAAACAGTATGTCATCTATTTAGTCTCTTATCGGCTCGTTCAGTACTGTACAGAAACCTAACAGAAGAGATGTTTTTAACCCTGCAGTGTGCATTTCCTTGGGACGCTGCACGAATCTGATCAGATCGCTCAACAAAGCCGAGCACATTGCTGTGATGAACGGAGTCTTGCTGGAGATGATGACATCAGTTTTGTTTGCTGGGAGAGAACAGATGGGAAGCATTGGCAGAGAAATGTCACACCAAATGCAAATATAGCACCTTGTCGTTTCTGTATTTGCGGCTGTTCTGACTGTTCCTGCTCTTTCCCTCTGCTCCAAAAGTTCACACACCTCATCGGTGGATGACGACGGTAATGTCTTGCTTATACTTTTTGTTTTTGCCTGCTAGGAAGCCGACAGATCTGTGCATGAATGTGCACAGATTGGAGACAGTGTCATATATTTCACTGAAGATTTGTTGCCTCATCAGTCTGTTTCACCACGTCTTAAATTTCAGTTTCTCTTTAGAATTAAAATCTCAGTCCTTCAAATAAATATCCATCAGTTCAAGACTAGAATCACTTCAAAACCTCAAATGCAGGACTGCTTTTCAGAGTGAACAGATAGAGGATGAGCACATGGTATCTTGACAATAAAGCATGTAATGGAGAATGTCAGCTATTATCAGCGGAGAGGTGATCCTTCAGGGCGTGGTTGGCGTGGTCAGAAGCAAACAAGGTTGTTGTAGTTCATGCTAACATTTTGTTCATCTTGATACACAAAGCTTAACCTCTGACTTCAACACACAAGTGAGGACAGTGTTGTCGCTTTTCCAGCGTCTGGCACAGCATGACGGCAAAACATGCTCATCGCTCTCACATGAGACTTAATCTACCTGCTGTTAAATAGTCTCTTTCTGGTGACCCGTCTTTTCAGGTGCTAGAGACCAGTTGAACGATGGCAGTAATCTGCTGAACAGTTCTGGGAGGAGGACTCGCGTACGTGACTAAAACCACAATTGGAGCTTAATAATACAGATAATGACAGGGTCAGCCAAGGAAAGCTGGATTTTAGATCCTCCCAGTAATACTGGAGGTATTATGGAGAAGGGAAAGGGAGTCATGGTAAGAAGAGTCATGGGAAATTAGAACTGTGTTTTTAAAGGTTGACCCTGTGCCGAGCATGTTTCGACGCTTAAAAAAGAAAGAGAGGCGAGCGAAGCGGCAGCAGGAGGAGAAAGAATCCTCTTTGCAAATGGTTTGATGTGCCACGTTGCTCCAGCTGACTCATCTCCTCTGTCTGCCTGTTGTTGTTCCTGCTGTCCTGAAGCTGTTGCTGAGGAGCTCTGAGGATACATCGGTATCATATCCTTTTGACGGTTGTTTCGGGGTCTGCGTTCTGTCATCACTCGGACATTCCCCTCGCAACCTGGGGCAACCGGCAACCAGGTGTAGTAACCTGGGTGTGACCTGACATGCCTGTAGCTCTAAATGACATGCTGGATGACACTCTTTGCAGAGGCTGTGTGAAAGCTCACGTTGCTGAATCTTTCTTTCCTCTCCCCCTGCCCCTCAGATCCAGAATGCTGAGAAGAGGATGAATCCCACAGGTCATCTGAGACATTCACGTGTCTTTGCCGCTGTCCCTCCCCGACGGCCCTCTCGTCCCACCGGGGCGCCATCTGCCTCCCCGCGCTCCCCCCTTTGCCCCTGCCCGGGTCCCTCCCCCCTCCCCCGCCCCCAGTAGTGGCCATCCCAGAGGAGACGAAAGGCGAGCCGGCCCGTGTAAATATGCCTGGATGGAGGTCTCAGTGGCGTCTCGTCCTGCTGAACTCCCTGACCTGTGGCCTGGAGATCTGTGTGGCAGCTGGGATCACATACGTGCCCCCACTGCTGCTGGAGGCTGGAGTGGAGGAGCGTTACATGACCATGGTGCTAGGTAAGGTCTTGGTAAAAAGGGTGGATCTGGTTACCCAGTTTTAGTTCTGCCTCGTTCTTTCTCACACATTATAGTCTCTTCATTCCCCATCTTTCCCTCTCTGACATGAAACATGAAAGGCACTCTCAAAGATAGACGTCTTCATGTATTCAGTTGTCTCCTTTGTGGCTTGTTTACTGACCACGTGAGTGATTGTTTTTTCGTCCTAGTGTTTCAAATGATGTATTTTCATATCCCTTGAGCGCCATTTGTTCGGTTTGCAGTACTTTGTGTATTGTCGTAGAGCTGAGAAGAAATGGGACTTAATTTGAATCATGCTTTGTTTGCTGCGGTCACATTACAGCCGTAATACAAATGGAAAATGATTTCATTAGCTGCTTTTGACGTCGTGAGAAGCGCTGTTGGCTGTGCCCTTCAGGGAATATATGCTTTGTAAATGAGTCTGATGCTTAAAGATGTGACCAGTGGAAGCAAAGTGTGTGTGTCCACACAGGCGTGACTGTGCCACAGGACCCCTGTCTTCTTTCCCATTCGGGTCATAAAGACATAATTGGGGCCGTTACACAAATCAGTGGCCACATCACCTGTTGTTTTGTGGAGGTGGTAATCGAGCACTAATTTAAAAGCAGCGGGAGGGCTAACTGCCGGAGGAAGAGCCACAATGACAGACCGACGGAGTGGCGCTCGCTGCAGTTCATGGACTCCACATTATAAAACAAGAAGCAGCTACGAGCTCACTGACTGCTTGCTGTTTGCTTTTTCTGTTAGTTAAGATCACACAATCATTGTCGTGATCTTAGTAAATAAAGGAATTATGGGATGTTCATCGTGGCACATACATAAGCGACGATTTGTCCATATTACATTCACAGCCGAAGCACATGTGCAAGGCTTGTTCTCCTGAGTTTCATTTAAACGTACATTGATCTTTGAGTCCCCCGACACGTCACAGCTGCACAAAGCACAAAGCTTGACCACTGAGTAGCTCTGCTCTGTGTCACAGCTTTCATACGGTGTACTGACGTACTTCATGGAATGTCTTTAGAGAGGATCTGAACTGGAACAGTGACATTCAGAAGCACTACAGCAGCACTTTAGAGGCATTTTTACACAACACCACTCCTTGGTAGAAGGTGCAGGAGGTTAGAATGATGAGCCATAAAGTCTGTGTCCCTCTGAGATTCCACTTCAGATGAAAAGCACAGAGAAGGAGCAGCTGGAAAATACAAAGCTTTGTTGTTGCTGGTTGAAAGATGGAGACGATTACAGCTGCCAATAATATTTTGCTAATCTAGATTTTTATCAGATTTTTGAAAAAATTCAATTTCCTCGTCTCAGACAAGGCCACTACAATTAAAAAGACAGGAAAATTTAAATAAATTGACATTTGTGATGCAGCCATGCTGAGAATAAAAGGGAAACTTAGCTCGAGTATATGAAATATGCCAAAATAAACTCACCACACCAGCGTCTCTTTAACATCATGTCAGCTAATAGGTGTTCACTGTACCTGCCGTCTCGTGCGGATTTTGTCGGACAAACACATGATTACAGGTTAATTTAAAAACATACGTAATGGACAGAAATACCTTCTGTCTGGTTTATCTGTTTTGTGATGGATCAAGCTTTATCAGCGGTGTTAGCTTTATTAAAGCTGCAGTAGGTAAGATGGAGAAGAGAGCAGACGTCACTCCCCCTCCCTCTCCGCTGCACTCATGCCCCGCCTCCAAGCCCCTCCTCCCTGCGGCGTCTGCGCGGCTGCCGTGACAACCAGTAGCGTTAGCCTTAGCATCTGAAACAAGCTAACTCTGCCCAGCCGCTACATCACAGTCGCTAACATACCGTACGCGCTGTGGAGTGTTACTGTAACAATCACCATGTTAGCTTTATGCTTATTTGTTGTCTTAGCTGTATATGCTGCTGTTGGCAGCGGCGGTATGGGCAGTTTCTGCTTTGTGATTGGCTGTTGCTCCACCATAGCTTCCACTAGCCTCCTGACGCCGCTCACAGAGCTGTTTGACTGAGCGGCAGCCGGCAGCATGAGCAGAGGGAGGGGGCGGTTCACAGCGTGTGTGAGTAGTGATTGACAGATGTCAGACACTCCCTCAGACGCTCCTCTGGCTCTGATTGGTTGTTTTGTGTCGGGCACGGTGGATTCTTGCAAATCGCAGTCAGAGCAGTAGGTGGGACCAATGGAGCCGTTTTTTTTTCCCCAGATTACATGTTTCATGTGCTGCTGTCTGGGCATAGAGACAGTTTTAGCAAATATGACAAAAAATGACTTTTATACAAGTTACTACTGCAGCTTTAAGTAGTTTTATCAGGAGAGCTAGATTTATCAAAACAGCTGATGTTCTATCAGGAGTGTTAGCTTTACCAAAGGCCTGGAAGAGACAAATTGTATTTCTGTGTGTTGTTTGTTTTTGCATTTGAACCTGTAATCGTCATCTGTTTGTACAATCAGTTTAATTGATTAGTTTTTTCAGCCTTTCCATTCACATTCCAGCAGGAGTGCAAACTTTGATTCAACTGCGAAACAAAAGCTTCACAGAAATGTGTCATGTAGGCAGCATGCGTTTGAGTCCTCAGTGCCCGTCCTCTGCGTAGTCTTTAGGGAAAGGGTTTAAATAGAGAGGTGACCGACATTTGTCCCAGCACAAGCTCAGAGTCGCTGATATCAAAGTTTTAAACTGCTGCTGAACCAAAGTACCGGGTGTGTTACATTGTTTTGTTGAGACAGTGTAAGAGAGGCATTCGTCCAGGCGAATGGTCGTTTCTGAGCCTGTGAAGTTTGTAGTTGTGTCGTCACTGCACTGTATTGTAACTGAGGGTGTTTACTGAGTGTTATTGTTCACTTTTAACATGCAAACCCTGTTACTGATAACTGTTTTATGTCTGTCATGTGTTTGGATTGTCTGTCCATCTGTTCTGTCTCGTGAAAGATGTCTCACCAACGCTTTCAGGAAATTTGCCACAAATGTTCACATGGACTCAAGGAGGTCAAAGGTCACAGTGACCTCACAAAACCCATGTGGGCCATGACTCAACAATTGATTTGCTAATTATGATAAAGATGTGATCCAAAAGGTCAAAGTTCAGCTTCACTGTCACATCCTAACGTTCTGCATTCTTGACATTATTCGCTGACGTGACTCAGGAGCAGAAGGGCAGATTGGTCCTTAGTTCATGTTTGCTCAGATACTGAGTTGCTGACACTGATCTTGAAACTTGAAGATGTGTGTGAGGCATTCACGTTGTATAATTTGTAGTTTCTTTGCAGCAGCGTCCATGTTTGAAGCATTGTGGTCCACCACAGGCTCACTGGTTCTGCTGACATTGAGCTTCAGGTGATCGTTGTTGCACCATGTGATGAAGCTCTCCATCAGTCCTCTGTGCTCCTCTGGAGGAATATTTAGCCAAAAAAAACACTGAATACCTTTTACATACCTTCACAGTCTTCACTATGGATGTAAACTGCTGGTTGATGGAGGCGCACAACCACAAGGTGATCATCCTAGTTTGCAATTAAGTGCACCATCACATCCAGGAAGAGCTGTGAAAGTGGCCTGTTTTGCTCTGTGTGCAGTGCACTGAGCGAACACACACCGTGAACACTGGACGTTGAGCTGATGACTGCACCGTTATGTCCGCATAACGTGTAATTCGGCTGTGCCTGGACCTTTGGATCTTCAGCAGTCCGTAAGGATTTACTCAAAGTGTTTGGAACCCTTGCTAATGTGAACATTAAGACGGAGAGGGATGTTTTTTGAAAGCAGCCAGTCATGTTGGTGCTCACAAATCAGTGGCATGTGCGTACTGTACATGCACACTTTTAGCATCACCCATATGGTATGTATTTGTGATATGAATAGTTGCCTTTTCCTGTCAGCCTAAATGGTGTTCACATGGTCCTCACTGCGGGCGTCTCTTTGAGACATTGCCTTGTGACTGTGATGATAGATACAGCTCCACCAAACCAAAGGCTCCGTGTGGATGACACAAGTGACTATTCAAGTATAAAGATGGAACAATATACATTTGTGCTCTTCCGTCTCTGTAACAGCTGCTGCTGATATGCAGAAAAAGGATTTTCAATGTTGGGTTCCTCTCAAACAGACTCCACTGTAAGTCAGTCTGGAAATGGCACTCAACCTAATTCTCATCTCCCTGTATTATAATGGAGTGCCTGAGTGTTATTTGAATGAAGATAGATATTGTGTCTTGGGAGCCTTAAAGCTTATTTCCCCAAGCAGTAGTGTCAGGTTCTCAGATGGCTGCTTTCTATTTTATCTAATAGCCATTTGTTGGCTGCCTCGTCCTCCAGTTGTCTCTTTCTTTCTCTCGTTTCCTCTCTGTAAACGGAGGAGATACTGACGTGTCTGTCACTCTTGTTATTTTAAGCGTATTTAGGTGTCGGTGCTTTATTTAAGTAACAAAGCAAATCGTGGAGTGTGACACGTTTCATATTAGATAGGATCATATGTGACGTGTGTGGGCTAGGTTAGATGCCACACTGATTTGTGTGCGTGTGTGTCGGTAAACAGAGCTGGAAAGCAGCTTGCATTGTATTTTGAGGCTGTATTTGTGTGTAATGTAGTATATTGCAGGGAGCACTGAGTGGGGGGAGGGTGTTTGTGTGAGATAGTAAGTCTCACAGCTGTACATGGCGAGGATATGACGGCCTTCCACAGCTGCAGCAACAAGGATTGTGGTGCAGCTCGAGTAGCTGACTGCTTGCTGTAATCTCGTCTGTCTGCCTGTCTCTGTCTGAGCTCGTCCATTTCCCCGCTTACCTGCCCGGCGTTTGGGTCTGTCTGCCTCTTGAAGTGTTTTGGAGTACTCTTCAGACACCAGAAACACCAATTTTGCCCCCTCTTCTCTGTGTTTCAAGTTCCTGTCAAACTGTAGAAAGACGAAAACTGGATCTTGGTGAAATTGTGTGAACCAGTCATTCTTCTTTGCTGTGGAGTTTTAGACCCATAGTGGCCCCCGTAGAGCAATGCTTAGATGATTTGTTTGTATTTTATGTGTTAATAGCGTGCGCATGAGGACAGACATGACATCACAATATGGCTGTCACAAAGTGCCTTTTAATGAGAAACACTGAATGTACACAAAGTGGTGCTCGACTGCAATGAGAACTCCACAGGGTACCTTTACATGTCAAACTGTAGCCCCGAGATTGGATCCATTTTAGATACTGTGTCTGAACAAAGTGTGTTCTAATTAGCCCGAGCCGACCTCGTGTGGAGGATGAGCTGAGGGTGGGCTCCCTTCAGGCGGCAGGCCATCTGCAGGAACCACCACCACAGTCAGACACGATGGCAGAGGGGCACATGCAATTCACCGCCTGGTACGGCAGCAGCAAGGAGGACTTGACAGGACTGGTAGAAGGCAGAGTGAACCCCAGTCAAAGAGCTGTTGGAAGCCGCTGAAGCTGAACGGAGATGTTACAGACACTTGAGTTTTTGCAATGGGATATGTGAAAATCTGCTTTCACAATCTGAGTGGAGATGTGATGTGTTGTGTGATTAAAGGATTTCATACCAAACTGATGAGTGTGTCATTGAGTGTGTCGGTGTTTCAGAAGGAAAACACCTTGTTCTTCTTGAGCAGACTGTTTCAAACATAGTGTCGTGTGAACTCTGTGTTTGCTGCTTCTCCTCTACATATTCTGCTAGCGTTGCCTCTGAGCTCGTCTGTGCTTCTGTCACAGGTATCGGTCCAGTGCTCGGCCTCCTGTTCATCCCTCTGATTGGCTCAGCCAGTGACCACTGCAACAGCAGTTACGGCAGACGACGGCCTTTCATTTGGCTGCTGTCTTTGGGAGTCCTTCTGGCGCTTGTCATCATTCCCCATGCTGACGTGCTGGCTGCACGCCTTGCCTGGGGTGGGCGCACTCTCCAGGTAGGACCCCTGTTTATTGTTTGTGGTTGTCATTTTCATGAATTCTACCTACAAAGAACATATAATGGACGTAAAATGCAACTCTTTAATGTTGTTGCTTTGTTACAGGTGGCCTTCCTTATCATTGGGGTTGGGCTTCTTGACTTTTGTGGACAGGTGTGCTTCACACCTCTGGAGGCTCTTTTATCAGACCTGTATCGGGATGAGGAGGACTGCGGCCAAGCCTTCGCCATGTTCTCCTTCATGGTCAGCTTGGGAGGTTGTGTGGGTTATTTGCTACCCGCGCTGGACTGGAGTCGTGGCCTCCTCTCTGTTTACCTGGGAGGCCAGGCAGAGTGCCTCTTCTCCCTGCTCATCCTCATCTTCATCTCCAGCGTGCTCATCACCATGAAGGTGTCTGAGGAACCCTCGTGCTCTAGCGGTGGCTTGGCAGGGTCCGGATCGTTACTGGAGTCGGGGGCTGGCGTGATGGAGGCCGGCCGATGCGGCGTGCCGCGCTCATGCTGCTACCTGCTGAAGTGCAAGCTGAGGCTGCTGAAGTCCGGGCCCCTGCTGTGTCTGCTGAGAACATGCTGGTCCATGACCCCGGCCATCTACAGGAGCTACTGCCATGTCCCGCGGGTGATGAGGCAGCTGTGTGTGGCTCAGCTCTGCAGCTGGATGGCTGTCATGTCATTTATGCTTTTCTACACAGACTTTGTGGGGGAAGGCCTGTACGAGGGCGTGCCGAGTGCATTACCAGGAAGTTTGTCCAGGCAAAGATACGATGAAGGTCAGTTCTCATCTTTATACAGTATGTTGAAGATTTCTGCATGATGTAGTCTTATTGTTTCATCATCACACAGTATCTCTCTACATGTGTAAGTCACTCATTATGGTATACACACAGGATATTATGAGGTGGTGCCGTATGAAGTAAAGCTCCACTGCACTACTCCCTTGTGTCATCGTGGCTTTACCTCCACCACCTGTCCACGTAAACTGGATTAGGGTCCGTGCTGGCTGTTCTCTCTGCTCTGTCACAGCTGGGCTGGATGCACTCACATTCCTCAGGCACAGGTGGAGGACGGAGGCCGAGCCTGCGTTCCTGCATGCCCACATGTACAGTTAATACGCAAGGTTTTACAAGAGATAATGAACATTTTGTGTAGTTATGCCTCTGAACAAGAAACAAATCCTTTGGGTACGTGTACTTAAATCCATATCAAGCCAATCCAAGGAATTCCAGGTATTACTTTCCACCCCTGCACTTTGGAAATTGTAAACAAATACACACAGTCTTTATCCGTTCCTGTTGCTGCTCTGTAAATCACAAAGTTGTCACTAATCCCAGCAGACAGTTGTATGGCTGTGTTCTGTAGCTATGCAAATGCTTAGCTGTATAATTCTACCTAAATATAAACTTCAGATGGTCGGTGTGCAGGCAGATAAACCTGACCCTGTCAGTGGTGGAAGAGGGCAAAGCATGCCAGGAAGGCTTCTTTCTTTGGCATATTTTACCAGACAGTGTTTGAGAAGGAAGCCGAAGTACAGACGTGTGAGGGAGACCATCTTGTCCATGTCCACAGTGGGCTATGTCTGAGTTTTAAGTCTCCCTTTGTCTGCTGTTCAGCCAGACTTCATATCTTGCATCATATTTCTCTCCCTTCTTCCCCATTGTCTCTCTTTTTACTTAACTATGCACTTTTCAGCTTCCCGTCTGCTTTTATCAATCCTTTCCTTCCACCACCCACCTGTTTTCTCATCCTGTAATCCTTGCTCTGAACCTCTCCTCTCCCTCTCCGTCTCTGTTGTCTTGTTTGCCGTTTTCATCCAGCCATTTACATTCTTTTTCTTCTCCCTCCTCCCTATCTCTCGCCGTACTTTGTTTGCTTTTTCCTTTTCCTCTGTGTCTCCTCCCTGTGCTTGCTGGACCACGAGAAATGTCACACTCACAAAGAATTAATGTCAAGGAATCGGCACAAGAAGAACATGTTCATTCAAGTCAGGTAGACAGCCAAAGCACAAATCTGAGGTCTGTCTGAGCGGGTTTCTTTTAATCTGAAACACGGCGGATGTTATTAAGCCGCATCATTCAGTCCACAGATGTTCCTCTGCATCAGGGTTAGCCGCTTTTTCTGTAGGACTTTCAACTTAACAGTGACCGCTTTTCTTTTGTGATCTTCTATCCCACTGGGAAGAGTTGCAGTTCAAAGTAGTTATTTATGAAGCTTCAGAAAGAGGCATTTTGACACACTGCAGCAGTTCTCCTGTGCATAGATTCAGTAGCATTCTGGCTAGGTCCCATATCTCTAAGGGCTTAAATTTCAGTGCTCATTAGCTACTGTTGCTCCAGTGTTTGGAGAGTGGGCTTGGTAGCTTTGCTTTCCAAGAGTAACATGATCCACACACTCCTTCCACATAAGTGATTCTGTGCTCTGCTTCTGAACTTCTGACCCACAGTGTTCATGGAGAGCAAGGTGAGGGATCAGGCTGAAAGCAGGTTGGAATAGATAACAGTGCAAACAGGTCGGCAGTCCAGCTTCCATGGATTGGTACTGAAATAAATAAATCTGTGAAATAAATAGGTGGGGAACATGCCTGAAAATGGGACAATTTTCACACAAAATCCCACGGTTGATTACAACTACTGAACACTGTTGCAGTCTGTGATTCAGTCAAATGGAGATTTCATTCTTGGTTAAAGGCTGAGTTCAACGCTGCTATGGCTGTACTGTACTGGAGAGCTTAGCAAAACAGGTACAACCCCGATTCCAAAAAAGGTGGGAGCTGCGAAAAAATGAACCATGTTCACCAGCATTTCTCATGAAATGTTCCCGAGTCCATGTAGTAATATCAATTATACAGTCATGTGCTCACAAAGTGGTGAACCTCTCTCCATCCTCGCTTGCTTTCATACCCAATCATGATACTGTCACCTGTTACCAATCAACCTGTTTACCTGTGGAATGTTCAAACAGGTGTTTTTGAAGCATTTCCAACACTTTCCCAGTGTTTTGTTGCTCCTGTCCCAACGTGTTAGAAACATCTTCATCAATGTGAGAATAAACATATTTATATACATAAATGAAGCTGATCAAATATTAGATATGTTGTCTTTGTGCTTTTTCAAGTGAGTATATGGTCGCTTTCACACCAGAGCTGTTTGGTCCGCTTTAAACAGACCAGAGTTCATTTCCTCGGATAGTCCGCTTCGTTTGGGCAGGTGTGAAAGCTCATCCGAACTCTGGTGCGGACCAAACAAGTGAACTCTGGTCCGCCTGAAAACGTGGGTCTCCTGGTTCAGTTTGTATGCAGTGTGAAAGCTCACCGGACCAAACACAGGACCAAATGTACGTAGTGACACTATACGCAGTGCATACGCAGTGCATCTAGGGTAACAAGTGACCGCTGACATTAGCAGTTGCTAGCTAGCTTAGCTTAATTGTCTGAACAACAATAACCCATAAATTCACAGTTTGGCATATTTAAACAAAATCAAATCACAACTACCAACAGTCACAGTCCTTAAACTCTGAGCTCATGTTGTCACATGTTAGATCGTCAAAGTTAGAAAAATAACAGAATTAATCCCTGACAAGCTACGATAGCATTATAGGAACAGTTGCGTTCACTAACGTTGTAGCGTTCCCTAAAATAATGGGAGGGGGGAGGGAGGGATTTCCCCTCCTACTCTGTCCAATCGACGAGCGCCCCTTTCAACCACGTGATGCTGCTCAGAAAGTTCGGTGCGCTTTAGAAATCACAGAGTGAAAGCAGAACAGAAACAAGTGATAAATGCAACAATGGTGAGACTTTCAGCTCCCCAATCGAACCGAGTCCGCTTGGTCAGTCACAAATGTTAGAAGTGACCACATTTGGTTTAATTTAACACAGCGTCCCTAATGTTTGCACTCAGATTTGTAGTTTGTTTCTTAAGAAATCACAGATGCAGTCATTATAAGAACGTTGTTTTAAGCTCTTGTTGTGCTGGCCATGTCACATACACATACATACAGTAGATTCACTCAGTGTCCAAAGACAGGATTATACAGGGACAACAGGATCGCCTAAATTGCTCTGATTGTCCTGTAACAAGCTGTTTTTGTACAACATAATGTGCACCTCACTCCATTTCCCTGACCTTGGAGTCCTCACTGTGTATAAAACACTACCATCTCCTATGTTCAGGCTCAGTTGCTCAGCTCATTCATTTGACCGTGCTGTCAGTCCATCTGCAGATGCCAACTTAAACTTGCAGAAAGACAAGCCTCTACTTTGTGCTTTATTCAACAGCGACTGCCACCACAATGTTCCTTCAGACCATAACTGTTGCTCTGTACTTAGTTTGGAGCTAAAAATGTTTTGACATCCTTCAGCATCGACATAACATGAACAAGTCAAATTTGGGAGTCTGCAGATCTTCCTCGGTCAGCTGGTGAATGCTTCCCCTCTGGCTGACTGGCTGACCAGGAGGCACATTGCCTCAGTAAACAAGGACCAGTCTATGTGTGTCGCCCTGCCAGGCGTTTCAAGGAGTTATCTAAGGTTAACGCTATCTGTGATGGTCCGAGTCAGTCACCCCGAACTGTGTCTGCGCTGCAGAGCTCTGTGAATGTCTCCCCAACCGGATTTATGTCTTTGTGGGCTTGAGGGAACATCAGGGTTTCTAGCTCACCCAAAGAGCTGTTAATGCACCACAGTTTCTGTATTGACAACAAAATAAGACAATATTTTGTAACAAGGTAGACATCATGACAGCTGAGTGTCCCACAGAGGATGTTAAAGAAATGGCATTTTTCTTTCAGGCATCCGTATGGGCAGCCTGGGCCTGTTCCTGCAGTGTGCTACCTCAACCTTCTTCTCCCTGGTCATGAGTCGTTTGGTTCGCCATTTTGGCTCACGGTGGGTCTACCTGAGCAGCATGGTGAGCTTCACTGTCTCTGCTTTGGTCATCTGCCTGTCCAAAAGTGTGGTCTTGGTCACTGTCATGGCAGCCCTCACCGGCTATGCATACGCCACACTGCAGACTCTGCCCTACACACTCACCTGCCACTACCACAAAGAGAAAGAGGCAAGTAGAGCTCAGACGGCTTTGTACGCAAGAATAATGTGTTGACAAAGTATGCATAATTGATAAGCTGACTCTTGTCTCATTTCAGGTGTATATGCCAAAAAAGAAAACCAAAAGCATTCATAAAAATGGTATTACAACCAAGCCGGACTCTGTGTATTTGACCCCTGTGGAAGAGGAAGGCGGACTGAACCACAAAACGGGGGCTCCCTACGGGAATGCCTTTATTGGCCAGGACAGTTATGAGTACTACCCCAGTCCACACAGCCAGAATGGCTCCTCTCACAGCTCTGGCAGCACCAAACAGGAGGAGACGGAGTCAGGCTTTGAGAAACGTGGTGTGGGTTTGGACTTTGCCATCTTAGACAGCACTTTCCTCCTCTCTCAGGTTTTCCCCACCCTCTTCATGGGCATGATCGTTCAGTTCGCACAGTCCGTCACCGCCTATATCGCCTCTTCTGCCATCTTCGGTGCTGTTGCCATCTACTTGGCCAGTCAAATCATCTTTGACCAAAAGGACCTCAAAAGCTGAGACTTCGATGCAAAAGATGTGGGATGTCAGGTTCCTTGTGTGCACCTCAGAAGCGCACCACTGTTTCCCAGATGCCTTGTGCTAGAACTGTGTTTTTGCTCTGCGGGGTAAGTGTGTGGCAGGTTCTGAGAGAAAGTGGCTGACGAAAGAAAATGTCACAAGAGACATGTTATCTGCCAACAAGGTGCACTTTCTCTGTTAGAGCAGAGGTTGTTACCTGTCACCTAGAAGAGTCGACACCAACTGTGTGCTCACGTCAGGTGTGATGCTGTCTGTACTGAATGCAGTCGAATCCTAAATCTCTCGAAACCTTTTTGTTGTGACATCTTTTCTGTCCATCGTCTTTCTCCTCAGGTACCACAAACAGATTTACTGTAGAACTCATCAACCTCAGACACACAGCTACTAACCTTTTACGCTGTCCACCATTTTTTAAAGTGCAGTCTGTTTTTGTACTCAAAACAAGACGTCACACACAGTATTGGAGCAGCATCGCTCAGCCAGTCTGGAGACGGGTCGTCATTTTAGTGTAGACAGGCCTGTCTTTATTCACAATGGCAGCATGGAAAGATCAATGCATTGTTTCTAACCCTTTAGGAAATACAATTAGGACCATTGAACTTGTGCGTCTTGGGTGGGAAAAACAAAACGCTAAGTATTGCAACTCCATAAAGTTTGGGGACTTGCAAAAGAAAAATAATGTTTTAGAATGCTGGATTCCACATTTACCATAACACACCTGTATCACCTCTCTTCAGACATCTCTACCTGTTAAGTGCCATCATCTTTGTAACTCCCTGCGCTCAGTTTGTAAAGCAGTTTTTTTCCCCCTAATATTGAAAATCTCAAACCCAACTCCAGATAATCCTGGTGACATCACTGTGACAGCATCGGGGTTATTTTCTCAGACTTGACAGGACTTCTCGAGCGCCACAGAGGACATTAAACGCACAGTTATCGGCGGCTGTCCTTGCAGGCGTCTATGTCTGAAATCGGTGGAGTGTCCCTTTAAAGGTTCAGCTGTGCTCTGATGTTGATCCCATCTCGTGTGTCTAGTGTCATGTAGTAGGTTTTACTGTAAATATTTTTATACAAATTTACTGTATATCCCTATGGGAATGCTGTCATGCAACCTGCTGAGGTGAGGTTATTGACTGAGGTGGTGTAAGAGTGAAGCGCTTTACTGGAACTGGAAATATTGCATCGAACGACCTCTGTCTGGATAAACAAGAGCAGCCCGGTTGAGCGGACTGCTCATCCTGCCCCACTAAGCCTCTGATCAGGACAGTCGTCTCAGGTTAGAGCCGTGTTAGATTAAAAAAAAACCTTCATGTTTTAGTATATTCTCAAATGACAATCTAGGACATCCAGATGGGCTGGTTATTCAGTGTAAACATGTAGGGTGATGTGCTGAAGCCCACCTCATAGCACCCATTCCTGAAAGACCAAAAAACAAAAAAAGTTGTGCAGTAAATGCAAATATTTGGTTAATGAAAATGAGTCTATGGATGGGCTGAAGGTTTACTGATGAGTGAATGGGTGAATGAATGAGTGAGCGACACACTTGCGTATGTGCAGTTTTGTCTCATTGGTTATGATAAACTGTACTGACTTTAGCCTGGCCCACATTAACTGTACGTTACAGAGTATTACGGCCTTCAGTTCAGCTTTTGGAGTTGGCCAGTCGGTGTAAACACCATGCTTGCTTTGCAACCGGTGAGCGAGTTCGTCTGAGTGTTTTGTATCCGGGTCGTCTGATCCTGCACGAGGGGTGAAGAATTAGGTTCAGCAGACGCAAATAGCCCTTGAGGGATCTTATTGCCTGAGCTACGCTCAGCATGGGAGAAGTGGAAACGGCAGAGGATTCGTTTGTCATTGTTGACGCTGCTGCAAAGTCACTCGAGCAGCTCGATTCTCCTTCTCAGTCCGGTGTGCACAGGAACATGTTGTCTAGCAGTAGCTGAAGTGTCAGAGGAGAAGTTGTTTTACAAGTGCCTGTACATTTTTCAGACCTATTTTTTGTACATATGTATTTATTTATGCTTTTATTACAAAATACCACATATTAAACTATTGGCCTCTTTGGTAGGTGCGAGGATGAAGGCCGTGTCTGTGAAAAAGATAAATTATTTGTATAGATGTGGTATAGAAGCATCATTAAAACTATAATTTATTTTAACATGACCAACTTTATCCTGTAGCTTTGATAACATCACAGAGCCCACAGCTGGCATCTGCCATGGCGAGAGGAGCGAAAGTTGCCCGTGTGGCCGCCATCCGTGGACGCCCGCGTCGGCTGGAAACTTGGCTCCTGTCGCACGGCTGAGATGCTTTGTGTGTTTGTTCGATCTGGTGCAGTTGGTGCAAATACAAAACAGCATCATTCTGTCAGTACTGCTTTCGTCTCGTGTAACCACTCATTGTTAAACTCTACAGAGAGAACTGGAGTCGCCTTCAGTCTCTGTTGCTCTCAACCAAATGTCCTGTGTAGTTTCAGACTAAAGAAGTGCCAACAGGCCGACTGCGTTACGGCCAGACGTCGCTGTGTTCTGATGTGACTGATCAGGTTTTTTTGTTTTGTTTTGTTTTTTTTGTCAAACGGTTTCAGTCTCTCGTTTCTTCATCTTAAATGCATTCAGCCATAATCAAAAGTTGTATTTCATTTTCCTTATGCATCCATCAGACTGTGTATAAATATGCAGTTACCAAATAGATTTTATACAAAATAAAAGAACTGCATTGTTAATGAGGTGTTGTCCTTGAGTGATTTCATCCAACACACTCTCCTTCTCAGTCTTAACAAAAAGGGAAATGATGGTTCATATATGTGTATACTGCTATACTGCATACAGTATATACACTTAAAATATGACAAAATATCGGTCAGTTAATTTGCTTGTATGTTAAGTATTTGGATTCATTTGCTCTGCGGTGCATTTAAAGACCTCTCTGCAGTTTGGTGTACAGACTCTGAAGACCTAAAGGCTTCACGGGAGTGACAAAAATGAACTTGGAAATGGTGCCATCCTTTGGAAATCTTGAGGAACTGACGTGTGCAAGAGAGAATGCTGGTGCGCAACTGCACCGGCCTCGCTGACGCATGGGCATGCTGCTGGTGGCATTATCTATTACATGGAAAAGACGATAGGCTTTCATGTTGCAGGGAATGGCATGCTGGCAATGTGTGCCATTTGACAGGCCTCTCCAGTTTGCTCCTCATAGTTCTCACGAATGCACCATGGGAAATGCACAGGTCATGACGCACTTATAAAAATGTGATACTTTATTAAAATGCCACTGTGGCCCTCTGTTACCCAGCCGCGCTGTGGAGCTGACAGGATGTCGGCGTCTTGCTCAAGGACACGTCAGCAGAGCAGATGCTGGCCGACACTGAGGTCTTGAACCCTGATCTTGGTGGCCGGGGGGGGGGGCGGTGGGCACCCTGCCGGCTCTCTGGCTCAGCTGATCTGTCATTTCTAGGCCCAGAAAATACAGATTTTGCCGAGGAAAGTTCTTGAACGGCGTGGCAGAAGAAGCGGGACCACGAGAGCCCTGTCATTGCTCTCCGGTGACAAGTGGGCCTGTTTTTACACCTTCCTTCTAAATAAGGAAGCGGTCTGACAGACATATGACCACCGACCCAAATTGGGAGCAGCCCGAGTGGCCCATCGCGTCCCACGGCCGCTGAACGCCACCAATAAGCTTCCTCCCTGTCTCGTCCAGCAGTGATAGTAGGCCCCTCAACTCTCAGCAGAGTTTGTATTTTTCCTGCTGTCAGCACCCTCTCTACCCTTGTGTCGTCCCAGCGGTGAAGTCAGCATGATGTCATCCAGGGATGCGATAGCCATGGCAAGGTTGAAACAGGGCTTTTGGTGAGTGGTAGAGGATTTATTCTGAACTCTTAGCAAGAGCGAGACAGAGGGGGAAGAGAGAGAGAGAAAGAGTGAGCGTGTGTGAGAGAGAGAGGCGCGGAGGAGCTGCAAAACATGGTAATCACCATCACCAACATCACCATCACCATCACCTCCAGCTCTGCCGCGCACTCTCCCGTCTCCTCTCCTCCTCTGCACCGGGGCTTGCGTTTCATGCCCAAAGCCCTGATCTGCGCTCCAAAAATATCCCTCAGCCAGCATGCCGAAGGAAGCAAAACAAGAAGAGCGGTATTTTTAGGGTCATTAATTTTGACCACGTGGCCCGAAGGTAAACCGGATGGCCGTTGCGCAAAGGCTCCTCGTCAGTATGTCCTGCGAGGCCGGCACGCCGCACTGGACGCTGACCGCGGTGGTTCTCCTAGGCTTTCTGCTGGGGATCGTGTCAGCGTACCCTTTACCGAGCAGCAGGACAAATGCAACTTTACTGGAGAAAAGATGGGAGACCCTCTTCTCCCGCTCTGTACTGGGGATCTCCGGGGAGAAACCAGAGCTGAACTGGGAGAGTGACTATCTGCTGGGCATCAAAAGAGTCCGGAGGCTCTACTGCAACGTGGGCATCGGGTTTCACCTTCAGATCCTCCCCGACGGCAGGATAAACGGTGTACATAATGAAAACCAGTACAGTGAGTTCTACTTCCACCAATGTAATGCAATAGACATTAAAGCGAGGCAGAGTCAATAAGCATGGATCTGTGATGAGCAGGCTAGTCTATCCCCTCTGTTAATGTGCATGATCATATGTCATCCGACTCTGAGGGAAAATTGAATTTCTTCCACGCAAAGACAAATCTATTAAAAATAAGTATCCATCAGTCCTGAACACCCCCTTCCCCCCCCCTCCTCCCAAAGCTCAACCATGACATGAATGTATGGACGCTTTTAGACACAACTTATTTTTACGCAGCCCTGCGAGGGCGGTCCAGAGACCAATAGCCGTGCACGTCAATGCAATTACTGCAATTATTGCAATAGCCAGAATGCGCTTAATTGACACGCGCCAGGATGCAAATGTAGGATGGGGTGAAAGATGCAGAACAAAGGCACGGCATGCTGCGCAGCAATCTGCAAGGTTACACCCATAGACGCAGAGAGAGCACAATGCTTCAGTCACCATGATAAAATACTGAATCAGCCACAATGATCGCGTGCTGTTTTAGTCTCATTTTTGCTCTAATGTCATCATTCTTTGTTTTGCATCAGGTCTAATAGAGATCTCTACGGTGGAGAGAGGAGTGGTTAGCCTGTATGGGGTGAAGAGTGAGTTGTTTGTCGCAATGAACAGCCGTGGAAGGTTATACGGAACGGTAGGTATGCACAGTAGGCCTATTTCAATTATTGTCCAGCAGTGTTAGTTAATGGGATCCTGAAAATAGGACGCACTTGCAGCTCCATCAGAATCATATTTTTGGTATGGGACTCCTGCCCTGTCTGCCAACAGGGGGGCTGCTGCACATTCTGCGTTGCGAAATCCATATATTTTAATTTCATCAGGAATTTATAAAGCTCTATTTAAAGCGTGCTAGGCTTGGTGGCCTATGGGTAAATAATGATGAGGTTAACAGATGCAGGGTTGAGTCCGCACGCCTGTAATGTGGCAGTGCTGTGTGTGTATGTGTGTGAGGAGGAGGGAAAACCCCCTGACGCAAAGAAACCTGTCAGCGCAGGAAATCGATTTTAATGGCAAAGCGCTTATTTTGCAGGGCAGTGCACATCACACATATCTTTGGAGGCAAAGGCCCAACTCACCACCTCACCAGCAGCAGCAGCAGCAGCAGCTTCTCCCACCTCCAACCTCTAAAAAAGAAGAGAAAGAAAAAAATCTGAATCGCTCTTTGATTTCTAGTTTATGGGAAATGAATTAGAAATCTGTCTGGAAATGTGAGTGTTTGACAGAACGTCGGTCTCCTAAGAGGTGTCTCCTGGACAGCATGGCTCAAAGCCTTATGAACCTTTGCTGTTTCCACCAAACTGCAGTTCATTCAATACTACAAACTAAGCTGCTGTGCATGCTGCCGCTGTCTGAGGTGTTCTGGGCTCCCCCAAAGAAACCTCAATGCACAGCACCGTTTGGATCTTTCATGTGTTGGATCTTTGCCTCGAAAACACGTAATTCTGGAACATTAAACGCTGATAACTTAGTGTGATTTGCACCTGATGGGAGAAAATATGCTGTATGTACGTCTGTTTTATTTTTCTCCTTTCACATTTAAATAGCTGAAGTACAGACAGCAGCCTCTTAACAATTGGGAGCATTTTCAGAGGCGTAATGATGGCAAAAATGAAAAACACTAAAATGTAGTATCCCATAAATATTTGGTACACTTTGACGAAGCCGCTGCTGAATGTGTTGGGTGTTTTGAAATATGAAATGCAGTTTTCAAGAGACTGTAAGTGAGGTTAAGATGACAGTCAATGAAAAAAGTTCATCCTTACGTTTACAAACATATAAAGCTGCTCACCTCATCATATATGTATGTTAATCTTACTTTTTACTCTCACTTAATGTATTGGTTCTTAGTTTACAGTTTAGTTCAACTTGAACTTGAGCTATTCTTTCTCCGTCACACAGACGGGATGTATTTGCAGAATTACTGGAGATAACCTTTAAAAGAAGTCATTTGTTTGCTCCTGGAGCAATGGCGGCTGTTAATAAAGGACTGTTCCCTGTGGTGGGGGAGGAAACGTTGTGTTTAGTGGAGCCCCGCTGACACATGGCTGCTGCTTTGCCTGCTGTGGCCAACATATTTGACAGACAGAATGCGAGGCGGTTATCTGGTCATGAGTGATGAAGCGTTAGCTTGTGAGCAGGCGGATGATCTGATAAGAGATTGAATTAGGCGGCATGCTTTCTGATGGGGAGTATTTGCTCTGCTGCTGTACAAGTCATGCGCTGTCAGCCCATTCACACTGTGTTTAGATATTAGTTTAGATAGTAATCAGTGTTTTTCTCGTGTCTAAAATCTCCCTGATATGGTTTATTGTAGAAATGATTTCAGTGCTTTATTGCATGGCTTCATTATTTTATCAAAGTTTTAGCTTTTTCATTTTAAATGAATAGTTTGACATGTTGGTAAAAAGGTTTTATTGGCAAGAGTTAGATGTGAGAATTGATAGCTCTGTCATTATTTGTTAAATATGAAGCTGCAGCTTTGGATAAAAAATGAAAAAGAGGGAAACAGCTTGTCTTGCTCTGTCCAAAGGTAGCCAAAAAAAATGCAGATGTACAGTCAACAGCTGACACATTATGTCTTGTTAGTTTAATCTGTACAAAACAACAAAGTGAAGAATGTCAAGTTGTGGTTTTTATTATCGAGCCATGGATGAAACAAACAAGACGTCAGGTGTGTTTTAGTGAACTTTAGATTTTGTTACCTTTGCAGACAGCCAGGCTAGGTGTTTCACTGTTTCCAGCCTTAATGCTAAGCTAGGCTAACCGTGTCCTGACAGTAGATTCATGTCTGCTGCACACATGAGGGTCGATCTTCTCATCTAGCTCTTGTCAAGAATTTAAATGAGCAAATCTCCCCAAAAATGTGAAACTGTTCCTTTAAGTAGTTCAGTTGGATGTGATTTTTTTTTTTTTTTTTTTTTTTTCTGTGAATAGATCATCACCCACAGAAGTTTCTTGTGTGTGTAAACTGCCAGCTGATTTAATGGATGATCTGGCTCACTGGGCACGGTTAAATTAGATTAATAGACCCGCTCACATCACCTTTAAGAGTGCTCGCTGTGCCTGCACAGACAACTCTAAACAAAATGTGAATTCATTGTTCCCATTGCTGTGTGTAATCTAAATTTAGCTTCACATTTTTGTGCATTGCTCAGAGTCTTTTTAAAGAGCTTTTAATGTTCTGCTATGATAGCTTCAAACTACAAACTGTCTATTTCGTGGCAGTTGATTAAAATGTGCGCTGTGTGTGTCTTTGTCCTCTCCAGACAGTCTTCCTTGATGAGTGCAAGTTCAAGGAGAGCTTGCTCCCAAACAACTACAACGCCTACGAGTCTCTGGTTTACAGAGGCTCCTACATAGCGCTCAGCAAGCATGGCCGTGTGAAGAGGGGCAACAAGGCCACCACTGCCATGACCGTAACGCACTTCCTACCCCGAATATGATGAGCAAAAACTGGCAATAACAAACTTATTTGCACATGTGGATTATTTTCCAGGTAACATAAATACTGTATACGTACGTACAAACACAAAAGACAAAATGGACAGTAAAAGAAAGAAATACCACTATATCTGATAGTATTTATTCAAACTTTATATGTATATTTGGGTAGCTTACTTTGTATTAGAACTGATGGGAATGCCATTCTTTGCTGCTTTTATGATTTTCATCATTTTGTGATATGAAGGGGATGGAGAGCGTCGCTTATCCCCTCAGTTTATATGGGTGCTTGCTGGAATTGGTTGAGTCCTTGCCCTGTCAGTAGATGACAGTTCATCCTCTTGGAAATGAAACGGATACGTTATTACCTCAAAGCACCATATCCTGAGAAGAAGAGGAAGAAGAAAAAGAGAAATGTGTGCATGAAATTTCTACAGAGAAGAATGCCTGTTTACTTCAAATGTTTTTGTTGTCATCCATCAAGGACTTGGACATTTCCCACCCTCCATGTTTGATTGTCTCTGTCACTGTCAGGGCAACTAGAGCACTTGCAAACATGGCGGTGGTTTTTCTTGCTTCGTCATGAGGTGGCGGTGCCTTGAATTCCTTTTTGCGGCCCCCCTTACCCTAGCATGCGAGAAACGTGGTGCTCAAGTCAGAAATAGGAATGAAATGCAAGTCATCACTCCCTCAGACACCACCGGGGTGCTTTACCCCAATTCCTAGAGGGCCAGAGGTTTCTCCACTTTATTTTCTTTCCACAATTAGATCAATTAAGTAATTGAGACTCTATGCTGCACAGGATCCACCGGAGCCTCATGTTAATATGGAAAGCCAGATTTAGAGTCAGCACCCCTCATCATGTCCAAGGGAGCTTTGACAATCCCAGATTTCACTTCCACTAATTTTGATCATCAGGCCAGACTGTGTGAGCCGCTACTGCATTTGTGGACATGCATTTATTTTTAGTATTTCTGTGGAACTGGTTGGTTTGAGAGCTGCTTCATTTGTCGTTGTGGGAAGTCAAGGGGGCATCTAACAGGGCATCATAGACCTGACACTATGAAGCAAAATGTCCTCCATTTCTTTCTGTTGTATTTCCCTCCAGGTCAAAGTGAGTCGGTGCAATCTGTTGCATCCTTGGTGTTTTGTTTGGGGATGACTCCCGCTAATTTATTCAGTTTTGTTTTGGAAAATGCTGAGTTTAGAGCAAAAGCGATGATGGGGGCTGTTTGATTTTCGCACTAGTTTGATGATATCTGGCACTTAGAGTGACGTGTTTAAGCAGAAGTGGGTGAAGTTACCGTGGATGTCGCTGAGCAGTCAGTTCACTGTAAATACGTCGATCTGCTGCAGTCATTTGAAGTTTAGCTTAGAGAGAGCTGGATTAGTGAACAAAACTTCAGGGAATGACGCGGATTGATCCCAGATTTTTATGCTATTTCTGCATTATTCAGATTGGTCACATTATGGCTTCTTGTGCAAAAAACAACAAAGAGCAATGTTTGAAAATCAGTGAACCAAAGGGTTACGTCAGCGATGTTCATCCAGGCTTCATGTATGCAGCATACCATACTTGAATTCAACAACTGCTCATGCTCCTCTTTCAGATAGTTTTCCATTGTGGAGACAAGGGGGAGGGGGAGGACAGAGAGCAAGCAAAGTTGAAGGTAACAGTGAAGTACAGAGGACTTACATGAGATTCTGCATGCGGCTCTGGTTGTTTGTTTAACTTGGTGAGGATATGGATAAGGTGGGGTAAAATATCTGAGCATCAGACGCGTGGGCCCCTCGTCTGTTGGTGTCAGACTGGACAGTCAGTGCAGGGCCCTGGGATTCCTGTCCCACTCATCTGAGCCATTTTCGTACCAAGGTCAAGGATGTGGGCTTGCTGTACTTCGTGTCAGTGATGCGGGCATGTTTTCTGGTCCATCTCAGTGACTTTTACCTTGTTGCTTTGCGGCGCTCTGCACCTGTCAGGCTATTTCTTGATCAAGACACAAATGGTCGTCTTGTATTGTGCAATGAAGATATTAACGACTCTGCACCTTTCACGTACTTCTGGGCAGAGTCTGTTTAATGTTGACATAAGGTGTGGCTGAGCTCGTTTTTTATTCACCCTGAATTCAGTTACTATATTTTGGTACTTGACCTGCAATATTCTGTCAGTATCAAACCACCAGTCAGGCCAGTTTGGTGAAATATGATTAAAGAAAGTACCAAGGCTCCTATACATACTGTATATGTTATCATATTTTACCTCATGCCCTTTCTAACATTACTGTAACGCACTGACAAAATGTCTGTGAGCGATGGTTTACGAGCCCTTTAAGCTCCAGCTTATGTCTAGTAGCAGAGACGAATGTGCAGTGTCTTGCATGTCTGAGTGTGTGTGCGCGCGCGCGTGTGTGTGTGTGTGTGTGCACGTGTCCGACTGAGCACGCTCCTGTCATGTTCTGTTTCCTCCAAAGCAACAGTGGAGATGGTATCAGATCAATTTACCTGGAGTCAGGGCATTGTCTGACTGTGCAGGCTGATGTGCTGGACTCTCCTCACAGAGAGGAAGAGGACAGGAGGGACGGGAAAAGGGGACACAGAGGCTACTGAGGGACGTCTGTCTGTCAAGAGCGAGCACTGACTGTGGTTTTAGCAGGTAGTTATGTAGCAAAAGGCCACTTAAAAAGAATCTAATGCTTCCAGGAAAGGAAAGGGACACTCGAGGTTGAAGCTGTGAACAGGCTGTCTGCTGGACTGAATACTGTGATCCAAGAGAGCAACTCGACACTCCCAGGATGTCATGTTTAACGTTTTTGAATACTGACACCATTGATAATTGTGTTTGGGGGATTTTGCCTTGAGCATCTGACCACTCATTTTGACTGACAAGCCTTTATCGCATCACTACGATCAGAAAACGATCACTTGTAGCTTTTTCACGACTGATTTTGTGACAGTGAGGGTTGGGGCGGAGAGGTTTTTTGACTAGTTTGTCAAAATATACAAATGGTGCAAATCTGTTTTTTTGTATGGAGTGCAATTTATTGAGCAGGGTAGATGTTATTTTTCCTTGCGATGCTTTCACTGAAACGAGCTGACATGCAAGATCATAACTACTTGTTTTGACGACAATGTTGTTTTAATTGCTGTATGTCATTATGATTTATTGTGGTATGTTTCAGAGGACACTGCAACAAGCCGCGAGTTGAATGGCCGAATGGGAATTGTAAAGTTACAATGCTCTTGAAGCGGGAAGGGACACCTGCTAAGTTGACCTTGTTCACACCAAAAGCAAGTTAGCTTGGTGTCGGATTGAACGTTTAAAGGAAAAATGACTCTGTTACACGTTCTACAACTTTGGCATGATGTTGTTTTGAGGCAGAAAAGGTTGTATGATACAGCAGTAACTGAGAGAGGGCGGTTAATGTCATGAAGCATGTCACCTTTCAGCATTAACCCTTACATCCTAAATTCCTTTATTATGCATACAGAGCTGTGAATGGACGAGGCACGTGTTCCCCCTTTGATTAAGGATCCAGCGTCTGGATTTTGCCATTGTGTTTATCATACCTGTTCAGCTGGTTTATAAATGTGTTGGTTCACAGGGAACTGGAGACTGGAGGTCTGTGGGAGGATCTGGGATCAGACTTGTGTGTGTGTGTGCGTGCGTGCGTGCGTGCGTGTGTGTGTCCCTGTGTGCCAGCAGCCTTTGTGTTTCTCAGTTTTCTATTCCTGCACTGAGGGGAGAGTGCTCCCTCTGAGTCCCCCTCCTCTTTTTTAACATATACCTCACCTTCTGCCTTAGTTCCGATTATTGAAATGATTGTAAATTAGTTTGAAACAACAGACTGCTCAAATCATTTGTTTCTGAAAAATATGAGTGAGTAAAATACTATATTACAAATGGTTTTCCTTTTATTTTTGTACGTATGTGCTGTGCACAGCAGTCAACTGTATTCCTGAGATAATAATAAAAGATGTTTTGTAAAAGCTGTTGTGATTGAATGCTTCGCACGTTTCCTTTGTCATGCTTCTTCACCCCGAATGTCGCACGTTATTATAGAAAGAGGTCATCTGTGAGTGCCAGGGGAAGTGTTAAACCTCAAGCCAAAGTCATGGTCAACGAATGACCAAGAGTCAGCGTGTGGCGCCCTCTTCTGGTGAAGCATGACAATGGGCAGGAGAGGATCTACATAAACTTCTTGAAATTTCCCAGCAGGTTTTCTGGACATGCCTTTGTCATTTGGCACTAAAGTAGAAGTGAAATAAAGTCAGCGTTCAGTTGTTTCCACAGAAGTGAATTCATTTGAATGAAAAGTTCAATCTGCATCACATACAGACTCTTTTCAACAGTGCACAGTGTCCAATAACAGCTGAGCGATTCATGAATATTTACTTTAAACCGAGCAGTTCTTTCACGGAAATTACTGTAAAAAGGTGCAAATGCTCTTCTTACTCAACACAGCAAATTAAAATAACTAAGATCTTTGTGTTTATTTCACCTGTTAGTGTTGAATTAGTTCTTTGTAAGAAAGTTACAAGAAATCTTACATCTCTCTTACTGCTTATTATCCCCATCAGTATGAAAAATGATCATCACTGCCCTCTGGAGTGCTACCTTGAACGTTTCTCTGGAGTGTGATATTCTTCCAGGGAGCTCAAAATAATCATGATTTTGACAGTTGCTCTAAATACTATTTACAGCTCAGACTGTGAATATAGTCATCTAATGATAGATTGACTGCACTTTTTCCATTTAACATTGAGAATGAACGCTGACATGAGTCCGACATATTGATTCTTTTGGGGCGAAAACCTTCCGGCTCTAAAATCTGAACAGGCTCTGAAGCTGTCTAACAACAGAAATGTGCACCCAAGTGAGAAGCGGGGAGGTGTGCAGTTAAGCAAGGCCTGTGGATGTCAGTCAACATACTGTGACACAACAGAATTAATAATAATTCATCATTTTGCATCAGTAATTCATACCTTGGCAGTATAGGTCTAATGTACTAGCTTCGGCCTGTGGTCATGAACAGCTAAGAGGACAGAGATGTTCCTGACGCTGCAGGCTTCCTGAATTTTTTATCCATGCACCTTGCAGGTGACGTGCGTGCCAGAAGTACCTGTACTGTTACTCTGACCAGAAGAAATACTGAGTTTCCAACAAACTTCAATCAATAAAAGTCAAACAATAAAGTTCATACAATAGTTTGGAAGCCTGATACTCTTACCTCCTGTTTTTCTTGATCATGGATGAGGCGAGTCCATCATCCTCTCACATCTTCTGCGTCCTCTGCTCTGCTCCAGCCTCTGCAGTGATCTCTGTGTCCGTGTTTTCAGGTTTGAACAGAGTAACCTGTGCTTCCATCCACGGCGGGGAAATCTGTATTTCATACAGATATCTGTACCTTACACAGATAAAACAGCGGTTTAGCACTTAGAGCATGCAGGAATTCCACCTCAACAACCCTCGAGGCTGGAAAAACAGGCAGGCCTTGAGTCATTTTGGTCAATGAGTTAGCCACATTATCGACCCTCTGTTTAAATAGACCTGTTGGACTTTCTCCTCCTCCAGTAGCTGCCCACACACCAACCTGAACATTTGTGCTGTAAGGAGAGCGAGGCATCCCCATTGATCATGCAACCAGCTTTCCTCTCGCTCATCCTCATTGCCGTACATGTGTCTGTACCGGTGGTTTGTGCAATGAGGCTGCGGGACCCACAGCGACTTTTACATCAGCAGAGCGGCGGCGGCGGCACGGGAGCGTCCAGCAGGACAGGACGTCTCTACGTGGAGCTGAGCGGGTCACTGCGAAAAGGCATTCACAGACACCTTCTGGGTGAGTCTGCCAACATTCATTATATAGATTTACTTCACTACAATTTACTTCATTAAGCCTTTTTAATACTAAATGCAACTATTTCTTTGTCCAGCATTGTTCATTTCATTTCTCAGAGGGCAGTAGCTTTACATACATGTCCTAAAATGATTCAAAATGTATTTGTTCACAAAGGTAAAAGGTTGGAAATACATTCTGCGCTCTGCTAAAATTGCAAATATAGAATTTCGGGGTATATTTTGCAGATCATCAGTACAAACAAACAGCCAGTAATGTTCACGTTGAAAAGATGTTTCTAGACATACTCTATATGAATTTCTTTTTCAGTCTGATATCTTTTCCCATTTAAAGCTCTTTGTCTGAACCTGTTCTCTTACAGTTATTTTGCCAGTCAGGACAGATTCAAGCGACTCCGTGTCAGTATTTGATTTGAGAAGAAGACGGTTCCTCTGTATGGACTCTAAGGGAAGGCTGTACAGCTCTGTGAGTACTTTTACATGCGCTGAACTTCAGTGAAGTCAGGAGCGCAGGAAAACATTAAACTTTATATTTGTCTGCTTTTTTCTATAAAACAGAAGCAAAAGGACAGAGGAGATTGTCTCTTCCAGCGCATTTGGTTTGATTTGGCGAACCATCATGACGTGCTTTACTCTGTGAGTGGAGCCCGGCTACTTAAACTGGAGCGAGCCGAGCTGCGAGTTGCTCCCCAGGAGCCACCTGAGCCCTCCTCGGCCCTGGTGGAGAGGTTCCTGGGTCCCTTGGTGAAGAGACAGAGGAGGAGCGAGGCGGTGAACCCCTCTGATCCGTTAAGATCACAGTCACATCCCTCACATTCTGCCAAGGATCACAAGGATGCAGCGCAAGGGCAGCCTGAACAGGACCAGGCCGGTGCTGTGTCCAAAGAGACCATCACGTCCTGTGATGACCCCCTGCGCGTCTTACAGCCCAATGGGCCCGTCAGTCCTGTCAAGACGAATATTGTAGACCGGGCAGAACAAGACTAAGATATTATGTGAAAAAGGGCTGCAAGTCTTCATGTTTGGCTGCATGGTGGGAGTAGATACTGTACCTGTAGACACCTGGTCCTGCATCTGTGGACTGCAGGACCAGTGAGAGCTGCAGAATGACTTCCAAACGGCTGGTAGAGTCAAACTGACACTCAAGGGTGCCATGTTGTTTTCTGAAGCCACATGAGAGCATTAAATATCTTGCAGCTTCTGAGAAAAAAAAAGCATTTCATCCCTACAATTCTTCATTTTTCAGAATAAGTTTTATGGCGCTTTTATACTTGGTAACGTTCTCATAAACTGTGTTACATCACAGCAGCCTGCACAGGCCCTCTGTTTGAACAGCAGACGAAGGATACGTTTGGCAACGTTCGACATGATCATGCAGCGAGTTTGATGCAGCGTCCTGCCGTCCTTTCACCTCTTTCGTCGGTTAAATTTTAAACCTTGAGCCAGATGTGGCAATGTTTGTTTTGCATATGTACAAAAGTGTAATCTGTAAGTAATTATGAATATTTATACATGCATTTGTGCATACAGTTGTCCTTCATTACAGGAGTTTGAAAACTTAAAAAGAAAATGAACAGTGCATTCTTTTGTCATGATATTTGCAGTCTTACATAAACAGGATCAAATGATGTCAGGTGCTGGACACCAATAGTCACAGCAATGAAAAGGTATTTATTTATTGAAATGTGTTGAATGACTTCCTTCCTAGCCTACTGTTTATTATTTATATATTTCACGTTGTGTTATTTCTGATGTGGATGAATAAATGGTGACTATTCTGTGGATCGTCTGGCTGTTTGTGTTGTAGTCGAAGTCCAAAAAGTGGATTTCTGCGTGTGTGAAACTTGTTCTGGGATAACTGCATGAGTGTGAACCGTCATGAAGGAACATCCTGTGACACACACAAATATAAATTGCACCCTTTAGTTGTGCCGCTCAACAACGGCTCCATGCCAGACTCTGTCTGTAGTCCTTAATCCAGTGATCACTTACACAGCTACAGGACATAAAGTGAGATCATTACCAGCAAGTTTTTGCATTTTGAGGAAAAAAGAAAAACTGGGAATGAAAATAATTGAGTCACAAAACATATCAGAACAACAAATAAACCTCTGCACATTCTTTTGCCAACCGAGCAACCAATCCAAGGAAAGGCCATGTGGTTATCATGCACACAACAAATCGGTTATGTAACGGGAAAATATTTGACCTGGACAAACAATGAAGTAATATCAAAAAGAGGAAATCTAAACTTTCATTTGATATCAGCATATCAAATAAATGTAGACCGCCATGTCAATGAAGGAGCATGCTGACTGAAATGAACACATTATGTCCATAAATCACAAGTGATAAATCATGCAAAGACAAACAGCATAGACTCAGTGTGGCTTTTAGGTAGTTTAAGTAGTTTAATTCGTTTAGATTTAGTAAAATAAATATAAGTAACAGCTGCGTTTTCCTATCATGAAATACAAGCTCGAGTTTGACTGACCAAAGGTACTGAAGGTGTTTTCATACAATCCAGTTCAGAATCACACACTGAACATTTTTTAAAGTTTTTAAAAGCAACGTTTAATCACTCTACAGTTTTACACTGAGAGTGGAGTGAAAAGTGGAGAATTAGAAGAGCACAGCGCATTAACAGTGCGGCTCGTAGCGTGTGCGCTCTGTCTTGTCTTGCATTTGTCCCTCTCGACCGAAGTGTTAATTCACAACAATGAAAGAGTCACTGATTTCCAAAAAGTCAACACTGTCGCATTTCTGCTCTGCGCTCCCACGCAAAAACCGTGAACTTCCGGAGAGTAAATATAGAAACACAGACTCATTAGAGCACAATGCTGCCCACATTTACAGTAATGAATAACCAGAAAGTAACAAAGTGATGATGACATTGCCCTGCAACACAAACCGTCTCTCTGAGCTTAAATTCAGCAGCATTCACACCTGAAAATATCTAGATTTTACATATGCTGTTGTAGGTTATTAAATGAAATAAAAAGGCTGTAGTATGTGCATTATTACTCCATATTTTAAACTGAATTTCTGCATTCAATTAACTACGTTTTTAATAATAAGCAGCACCTAAATGCTTGAGCTAAGATTTTCTCTTTGATAATTCCACTGTCAAACTTAGATTGAACAACCAGGAAAACATTGTCCATCCATCAGTTTCACAATTGAACAAATAAAATGAACATGTGACTGAGCAGAGCCTACAAATAAATCTAATTTGTAGACTTTTAGTATTGAGGCTGTGGAGCTTTTTCCTAAAATGTACAAAATGATCATTTCCTCTGCTCATCCGGCTCCTACTGTTTGACATGGTCCCCTCTGTGGACAAACACGCAGCGTATCCCTGACAGCCTGAACCTGTCGTCCTCTTTTCTCACGGTGAGTATAAACCGGCACAGACCCGTGTTAGGACTTAAAGAGAACATATGTGCCCTGTCAGAACCCGGAGGCAAGGAGCAATGCAGCTCCTCCACAAAGTAGCGCACTGCCACGCACATGTAGGCCCCGTGGGTGACAACCAACGCATGGACGAGGACGCCGCTGAGCCCGTCGTCTGCCTTTCCCTCCACAGGAGAAGTTTCTGGTGGGGCGCATGAGGGGGTTTTGTCCTCACCTCTGTCGTGCCAGTGTTTGGCCCCAATTTGCTGGAGCATTTTCTCCAAGAACTCTTTAACCCGCTCCTTCACCTAAACGGAGGAAGAATCTGTTAGAAAGTGCGTATTTTCTCTCCGCGCTACCAGCAGATGTCATGGAAATGTAACTACCTGCAACTGTGAAGGATTAGTTACAGCTCATGTTATTAACAGCGTGGCCACAGTCTTTCCCATCAAAAACACACACCAAGTCCAGTTTCATCTTGAAACAACAGCCTGTAAATCTTTTAGGAAAGCTGGGAGGGAGGCCTCTAGCCGACACTGATTGGGGCGCTCGGCGCTTACGTCAATTCTATCTTTGTGTATCTGCATCATCATCATGACGTGCCGGTCATGTGCAGAGTTAACGTCCAAACCGAGATCTAATTGATGAAGCCTGACGTTGTGCCTTTGAAATAGAACATCCTTCCTTCCAACGGCCTCACGCACACTGTCCCCCCACACGGCCTCTTGCACAAATAACACAGAGCTAAGTGGTGACTTTTTAATCAGGGCCAGTGACGTCGTCTGACAGTGGAAGGGCATGTACTTTGATCCTCCTGATTCACACCAAGCTCTGGCAGATACAAAAGAAATAGAGCCATGTGGATGCAAAGAGGCCCTGACGAGCACGTTGCATCCATGCAGAGAGAGTGGCTGGCTGAGGAAATGCGTGTTTTCTGCCACCTAGTGGTAAGCGTTAAGTGTAGCAGAGCATTCAGGTTGAGCCAGATCTGGAGTTAAATATGGATAAAGACTTGATTGTTGCTGGGGCAACAGATGAGTGTCCCATTTTCTTACAGCCAGGACAATCTTTCCAACTGTAAGTCTTAATATTCTAAGTTTGGACACGGTGCAAAACGTAAATAATTACAGAATGCGATCATCTTTTCATGAGCGTTCCTGAGCCCGTGCAGTAACATCCTTTATCCAGTCATGTGTTCACAAAGTGGTGAACCTCTCTCCATCCTCCATGAACGACTGAGCCTTTCCAGGATGCCCCTTTCATACCCAATCATGATGCTGTCACCTGTTACCAATCAACCTGTTTACCTGTGGAATGATCCAAACAGGTGCTTTTGGGGCATTCCTCAACTTTCCAAGTCTTTAGTTGATTTAGGACAGAGAGAGAAAAAATACTGCTGATCAAAAGAAAAACACAAATAATGAAATAACAGAAATGAGACTGGACCCTTCTAGCCTCACCTGCTCCTGCGTCTCCCCCTCTGGAGGGGTGAAGCCTGGAAATGACTGACCGGCGGCCTTGGCCATGTCTCTCAAGTCCTGCACACGTCCACCTTCTGCGATCCCAAAGCTCTGAAAAACAAGTCACTGGCTCGAGTGTACTCATTAATAAGTAAATATACCTCAAGTAAATGTTTAAATGCTTTTGCTATAAAGGTGTAAAATTACACAGAAGAAATGCTGCTCACCTTCTCTTTAAGTAAAGGGTCACACGCCATCTGTAGGCCAGAGCAGCTGCTGTTGTGTTTCATTATTTTTTCAGCAGTCTGGAAGAAAAATTACACGATCATCCCGTCACACAGCGGCAGACATGTGAGAGACATGCTGTCGTTCTCTGTAGAGAAGAAGCTCAGGTTTTCCCCGATGAGTTCCTTGATTTGAAGGCATCGACGGGTATCCTTTGTGATTTACGCTCTCGCCCCTGCTAAACACCACTCTCACAAGTGGAAATAAAACCAAAAAAGTGTGGACTAATGTATAGAAATGTAAATAAAGCATCGCACCTGCCGGGCCCGAAGCATATCACTGACAAACACATCAGTGAACTTGACATCCTTCAGGTAACGGCCGGCAGCCTCGGCCTGCCGCAGCCCCATCTCAGACAAGGACGAGTCTATAGCCTGACCTGCGTGGAGGAAGAGGGCGAGACAAAAGGAAGACACAGAAAGAGCCTGAGAGAGAGAGACGGAGAGATAGAGAGAGAGTTGTTGATGTCGTATCCTCAGACATACTCTACCTTGTAGCAGGCCTTCTTTGTTGTACTGTGTTTCCCCACTGCATGAAAAAAAAGTTTGTCAGTGTCAGAGTACCATCATTAGTGTCATTAACAGATCAGGTAGAGGAGCTCAGAGGCTGCTGGTCATTAACTTGATTTCATGTCTATAAATTAGTTTAGCTCGAGGAGCTTTCAGCAGAGCAGATGGTCAAACCTGACTGCTGTCATTGCAGGGCTGTCGTCTCTGCTGCACTCTGCTTAAACATATACCTTCAATCAGAAGCTGGATATGCTCCTGTCTGTTTGTCTGTCTGACAGCCAACCAGGGATGCAGCTAACGATTATTTTCATCATCAATGATTCTTCAGAAAATAGTTAAAATGCCTTTCACAATTTCCCAGAGCCTCCAAACAACAGTTATTTAATCATCGGCTAACTTTTAGCTGCAGTGTCTTATGGACTCTAGTTTTATTTACATAACTTCTCTTGACACTAACGTGCTGATGTCAAAACAAACTGTGATGGATTTTCCGTGATTCCACATGCTTATAATAACATCCATGTTATTATAATATCGAAACAGTAAATTCCGATTTGGTTTTACAGAACTGTTGTGCCAGATAAGGACAGCATTGCGCTTGATGAGGGGGAGCCAGTTCATTCACTCACTCAGTCTGACCTCTGGTGGCTGAAGGCTGAAGTGCACTGGGACAGCTGGACAAGAGTTATGAATTCTTGCTAGCTGCTCAGCTCATGAGACTGTCCTTGTTTACAGTCAGCTATGGCGCTCCAATAACTGAACTTATTGTTAAAAGTAGAGGCTAACACTGTCTCTGTCTGTCAGTGCGCACATTACGCGCGCTGCGCCACGTGCTGCGGGCAACTTAATGTCTGTCCAGATACAGCTAATAAATGCAGACTACGGCCTAGAGTCAGTAGAGGAACTAATTTTACAGTACAGCACAAGTACAGTAAGTGGCAACACAAGGAAGCATGGCATGTCACCATACATACGAATATTATTACTTTCCTATAAATAGCTCGCAGTCAGGTCCACTGACTGCAGTCCTTCATAAATGGCAGCAACAAGCAGCGCTACTCTAAACGTCTGTGTGAATAACAGAAAGACATTTATCATACACATTAAACATCAATGGCAACTGCACTTACTGTCGAACGAGGGTCAGTCCAAACGTCAGCGCTTTCATGCT